>JAXCGZ010015254.1:5000-47500 GCA_037179515.1 Halocaridina rubra | reverse complement strand
ATGCTGAAGAAGGAGGAGGAGTAGGGGGAGGAGGTGGAGGAGACGCAGTAGAAGGAAGGGTAAGGTCACGCTAGCTCGCTTGCCCCAAGGGCGGCGGCATCCTCCAGAATTGCGTCAGAGGGCTGGCGGAGTTTGAAGGGTGGGGTATAGAGAGCAACATACACAGTATATAAGTTCTCTCACAACCCATCAAAAGCATCAGTTCGAAACAACAACGACTGCAGACAACATGAAGTTCGTAAGTGCACTTCACAAGTCTGACTGTTGGACTAACCTATATCTCTCTTTTCTTTACCATAGTGGTTATTGCGCTCCCTACGTTGCTCAATCTGTTTGTTTAGATGCACAGATATCTCTTTTATTACTGTAGCTACTGCGATGGTTATTGCCTTTCCCATATTTCTCACTTTGTTAGACACAGAGATATCCTCTCCTATCAGATGTTGTTGCAGTTTTTATGTTTTTCATTCTTTATCAGACCCAGCAAAATTTCTTTCATATCACTTGTATTTCGTATTCCAAGTTGCTCTATGCTCTTTCTTATTCTTTGGGATATATCTCATTCAGTGGTATTTCATTGTACCGAGTTTCTCATTCTTTTTATTAAACACAGCGATATGTTTTTCATTTCAATGGTACTTCAGATTCCTAGTTTCACAGTGCGTTTGTTAATTGCAACGATATATCTTTCATTTTGGTGATAATAACATATCCCATCTTCCCCAGACTTTTATTTAAGCAAGGCAATATTTCTCTATGTAGTAGCTTATCATATCTCACATTGGTCTTTCAGTTTTATAGACCAAGCTATATCTCTTTCATTTCAGGAGTATTTCATATCTACAATTTACTATTATTATTTTTCTTTATTAGACAGAGATATTTTTACTGTATATTATCATATATCCTACGTGTGTCTTGTTAAAAGACACAGCGATATTTCTTTTATATGAGTGGTTATTGCATATTCCAAGATTTTCATTTTGTTTACGAGTTGCAACGATGATTCATTTATTTCAGCGATTACTGTAATGACTGTTGCATTTAGTAACATTCTATTTTTCTTCATTAAATGCAGAAATATTTCTTTTATATCAGTGGTAGTTCATATCCAAAGTATGTCCATTCTGCCTTTTAGACTCACCGATATTCTTTCATTTCAGATGTACTGAAATTCCCAAAGTATTTAATCTTTCTTTTACTTGACGCAGCGGTATCTCTTTCCATTCAGTGTTTACTGAAATGGGTATTACGTGTTTATTTTTTTCATTTTCTTTTAGATAGCAATAGTTTTTTCATTGCAGAAAGATATCTTTTCATTTCAGTGGATTTTCATATTTCTAATATTTCATTCTGTTTGCTAGACAAAGATATATTTCTCTCATTTCACTGGTTATTGTATATCTATTCCCGTGTTTTAAAGAGAAAATGGGCTTCAGTTTTGAACTTGAGGATAGCTATATCACTTTTTCATGAGCATTGAAAAAAAAAAGGCATTTTATACTTTTGCAAGAACACACAGTGTCATTTCTGTTACTTAAATAGTACTATATGTTAACAAAACGTTCATATGTTTATCTAATCTTTTCTGTATTTGTGATATCTCGAATTCATTCTTGTAACAATGAGATCGGTCAACTCCAGGCAAAATGCGACTAATGATAATTATTATCTGAATTACTCCTGTAGGTGATCATTGCCGCCCTTGCTGCCTTGGCCGCAGCCGCCCCTCAGTACTACGATGCCCCTCCCCAAAGATCAGCCGGCAGCAGTGAGGAAGTCGTGGCCATCTTGAGGGACGATCGTGTCCACGAAGAAGACGGAACGTACAACTTCGTCTTCGAAGCTGAGAATGGAATCCAGTTCTCCCAGGCTGGATCTCCTAACGGACCCGAAAATGCTGTTGTTAAATCTGGACAGTATTCGTGAGTATCCCGCCGTTAATGAGCTTCTGTTAGTTTTTCACACAAACATATCATTTCTGAAATAACAGAAGTTACAGCTTAAGAATGATTTAATATTTCAACGTCCACTCCTCCAAACAGCTACACCGCCCCTGACGGTACTGAAGTCGAAGTGAAATTCGTCGCTGACGAGAATGGTTTCCAGCCCCAGTCTGACCTCCTCCCAGTGGCTCCTGCTTTCCCCCACCCAATTCCTGAGTTCGTCTTAGAGCAAATCGCTAAGGCTGCCGACGAAGATGCCCGTGCTGCTCGCGACGACTCCTTCGAGAGGCCTTCTGGCTCTTACCGTGCTCCTCAGTAAGCGAAGTCCCACAAAATACCCGCTCCTGTGGCCCAATTGCCTCTGACGGTTCCAGGGAGAGACAACTCTTATGAGAGCGTCCTTCTTTGGCTACTCTTCTGGAGTTCCTAACTGGAAATTGCCTAGTCTGTGATCACGACCGTTCATGTATTTATTCTATTTATTATTAAAATAGAATCGAAATATTATTACGTCTTTTATGCCTACTTTCTTGAATGTCTACATATAGACAGTCCATCCTAAAACATTATTTAGAGCTGTAACAATCCTCTCACTCTCACCATACGCCTGGTAGACCGAAGTCAATATGTCTGTCCATCCATCGGTCATGGATTGTCATTTGATAGACCTTCCTGTATCTACCATTGGCTTGCTAGGCCAACGTGGCTACGTGTTTTGATCCTCGACTCCATGATTTATCTTTTCAGCAATTAAGTACTCAAATAGACTATCTATCCTATAATGCTACAATATTCTTAGCATATTTGACACTTTCTGCTTTCAGATATGATGCAAAACATATGAAGAAATCATGACAGAGTAAAATGAAGACAAAATTACGCAAATAAGCAGAACTCATCTACGCAAAAGCACTAAAAAATGAACAAGGCCTATGCTATGCATAGGCCTTGGTCATTTTGTAGTGCTTTTGCGTAGATGAGTTCTGCTTATTTGCGTAATTTTGTCTTCATTTTGCTCTGTCATGATTTCTTAATATGTTTTGCATCATATCTGAAAGCAGAAAGTGTCAAATATGCTAAGAATACTGTAGTATTATAGGATAGATAGTCTATTTTTGAGTACATAAGTGCTGAAAAGATGAATCATGATCTTTGAATTGCAATACAAGCTATCTCTTAATAGTTTCATAGTGACACTTAAAAGAATGATAGATATACGTAATGTGTCTTGCTTTTGACAAAATAAGCTGTGTTTCTTTTTCTTTATGATTTCTACAGAGACATATTAAACTAAATAATTTATGAGTTTTCAGAATATATATATATATATATATATATATATATATATATATATATATATATATATGTATATATATATATATATATTATATATATATATATATATATATATATATATATATGATTATATATATATATATATATATATATATATATATATATATATATATATATATATATATATATATATATATATATATATATATATATATATATATATATATATATATATATATATATATATATATATATATATATATATATATATATATATATATATATATATATATATATATATATATTAGCTTTTCGACGCAGAAAAGAATGCTTAAACCATCAGAGAACACCAACATCCAAATACAAAGTAACCAAACCTTAGCCACATAGAGCCACAAATTATTTCTTAACCAGAAAAGTGCAAAATTCTGAAAATATACAGGATTCTATTTATATTACTAATCTGATGTGGTAACATCATTCACTTTTCAAATCTAAAACTATTTTACGTAATTGATTATATTTATTCACTTCTTACGTTATTGATTATTATCATTCATTATCAACTACTGGTTAATAGAAAAATATACCATGAATAAGTGTGCATTAAAGTTCCGGAAAAGACTGGTATTATGGAAATAAGATTCCCAAAACTGGAATTTAAAATTATTCCAAGCGAATCCAGGGCAATAATCTCGGAAAAAATTACAGGGGAAAAACTCACAGAAAATATCATAGAGAGAGAAAGTCACAACACAAACACCTGGCAGAACCTAACCTAACTAACCTGACTTAACCTAACATTTGGTGTCATGGCTTCATGCATAGATTATTGCTAGTATGTAAAAATCTTGTGTTAACGGTTAACACATTCAAAACCAGCATTTTCTTTAATACTTGGTTTGTGGTATTCAATTAAATATGCTTACGGGAAAGAGCCCTGTGCTCGTGGTTGGTTCCATTTTCATTCTCAATAAGTTATCACATTTGTCCTTAAAACTATGAATTTAATTTCCATTAACTAACTCATCGCATTGCGAATTCCAATTATCAACTATTTTTACACTAAAAAAGTACTTCTTTACATCCTGCAAAGAAGTTTTCTTACGAAACTTCAAACTATGATCTCTAGTTCTAAAGCCAGCTATATCAAGGTATCGATCCTTATCCACTCTGTCAAAACTATGAAGGAATTGAAAATTGTCACTATATCCGCACTCAGTCTTCCAATTTCGAGTGATGGTAAGTCTAGTTCCCTCAACCTCCCCTCATAACTGAGATTGCATATTTTTATCACCAGTTTCGTGGTATGCCTTTGAACTTTTCTAGTTATTTATGTGCTTTTCAAGCGTGGATTTCAAAAGGGGACTGCATATTCAAGCTATGGCATCATATAAGTTACATATATATATTTCTGAATATTTCCTTTTCCATGTGTCTGAATTTTTCCCTTACAATTGCTAAGACAGCATATGCAGCAGCCCTTACTAGGCTATTTACATACGTGAGTGACACAAAGTTGTTGAAGAAAGCTGAAGACTTGGACATGCTAAGACTGTTTCTGTTTTCGTTGCCTAATAAGGCTAGATAGCAGAGGAGACTTACCTGAAAAGAGAAAATAAAAGGGATTAGCTGTATTACTTAGTTAAGTGGGTTCAGAGACTAGACACCATTCAGGATATCTTGAGTGCGATCTCCAGGGGGTGATTGCTATCTGCTTCTTTCTGTCGACAGCTTTTTTTCATGTTCATATGAGGTTTCTATTTTTTTTTTACAAGCCTCTTTGGAGACTACTGGTTAGCTTTGGCCTAAAATTGTATGACTGGATACCTTTTCTGAAGCCAACCCTCTCTGTTATCCGGACTTTGTAATGGCACTAAGTTTAGCTGGTTTGTTTCCCCAGAGATTGTACTTGTAGTGGTCTCTAATTATGAAGGAAGGGTAGTGGTGAATGACCTATGTTAGTCAAAATTAAGTCATCAGGTATAAAGATATGCTGCTAGATGTGTGGGCTAATTATTATTATTATTATTATTATTATTATTATTATTATTATTATTATTATTATTATTATTATTATTATTATTATTATTATTATTATTATTATTATTATTATTATTATTATTATTATTATTATTTTTATTATTATTACTTGAATCTGATACTGTAAATTCTGAAGTCGGAACCTCTACCACTGAGCCATTGAAGGCGAGATCAAAGAAGGAAATCAATTCGTCACTTTGAGGGGGTCACAGAGGAATTCTACACGTCTTTTGGATGCACAGATCTCTCTAGTGAATTCACAAAAGAGATTTGTTTAAAAATAAAAATGTTAATTTCTATGTGACGGGTACAGAAGTAGCGAGCTCGATTCCTACTATTATCTTGTTCTTGGCTGACTAGTAGATCTTTTGAATCTTGGTCATTGATCATTACTACTGCCATATTATGTAGAAATAATAATAATAATAATAATAATAATAATAATAATAATAATAATAATAATAATAATAATGATAATGATAATAATAATAATAATAATAATAATAATAATAATAATAATAATAATAATAATAATAATAATTATTATTATTATTATTATTATTATTATTATTATTATTATTATTATTATTATTATTATTATTATTACTTATATAAATAAAATCTATGGAAAGGTCATAGTCAGTGAACAGGTAGTGAGGGAGATGATACAGAGAAAATGGGCGAGGTTATCTTAGGTCATAACGTGAAACCACGCCCCTTCTCCTCCTCTTGTTAGTACTACTTATATTATTTCTCTTTTTAACATTCTTCCAGATTTCAAATCATCTTCGTCTCGTTTTCTTCTATACTTTTCGCATTTTTTTTCATCAGAGTTTCAGTTCTTTTTATTTCTGTAACTATTCTGTCTCCACTAAATTCAGGTTGTTTCATAATATCATGTATTGTCATCATTTTCTCATTCTACTCATTCATTTTTATTCTTTTTAATTTTGCTTTATAATTCTCCAGTAGTCTCCGTGGCAAAATGGTAGCGTTTGCGACTCTGAGGCGGCAGGTCGAGGGTTCGCGCCCCGTCACGGACTGAGGTTAGTAAGGGCATACACTCAGGGTAACGATTACATCTGCCAAAACAAGTCCTTCGTAAGAAGCCAACCGTCCTAGCCCTTAGTAGAAAAGGGAGTTCGTGACGTAGAACCGAATCCATCTTTGCTTTATATCTCTGATACATGGAAAATTGCTAAAACCATGCTTTCCAATAACTGTAATAAAAGTAGTAACATATCAATTATACCCGATGAGGTAGATGTAAGTGATAAAGCAGAAGAGTTCAATAATTTTTTCGCTGAAGTGGGGAAAAAAACCTTTGAAAAAACAAAGCGAGAAATAATGAATGAAATCAATAATAGTAATGGTGGTAATAATAATGATGATGGTAGTAGTAATAATAATAGTAATGTTGATAATGGTGAAAATAATAATGATGGTGGTAGTAATGGTAATGATAATAGTGATGATGGTAGTAATAATAATAATAATGTTAATTTTGAAGAACATAGTACATTCAATAGAAGTAATGATGTCTTTAACCCTACTACAGTAGATTGTAATACAGTAATCTTAGTAATAAAAAATCTGAAAGACTCTAATGCATATGGATCAGATGGAATTTGTTTTCGTTTTATCAGAGATTCATTATTTGTAATAGCATATTATCTGACGGTAATAATCAATACTTCCATAGTTACCAATATTTACCCAGATTTATGGAAAATTCCCCATGTAATTCCTGGTTTTAAAAATGGAAATCTTGACGACGTCTCTAACTATAGACCAATCTCTTTACTACCAATTTTATCAAAGATACTTGAAAAGATTGTTGCAAATCAGTTAAGTGAGTTTCTTGAAAAAAATAAACTTATTGCAAAAAGTCAACACGGTTTCAGGCCAAAATTATCAACTGAAACTGCCTTATTGAAAATATCAGATGAAATATACAAAAATATAGATAATAAGAAAATATCATTGCTACTACTACTCGATCTTTCTAAAGCTTTTGATAGTGTTAACCATACTATTTTATTAGAAAAATGCAAAAAAATGAACATTGACCCAAGCTGGTTCGAGAACTATTTAAAAAACCGCTACCAGTCAGTCAGAATAAAAGATGTAGTTTCAAGTCGCAAGAAGGTATTGTTTGGGGTTCCTCAGGGATCGATCCTAGGACCTATACTTTTTCTAATATATGTAAACGATCTAGTAAAATATTTACCTAACTGTTATGTCATTCAATATGCTGACGATACTCAAATCTTAATTGAAGGAGAAATTAATGATTTAGAAAATATTATTCGTAGAGCAGAAGAAATTTTGTATATGGCTAAACGTTATTTTCTAAAAAATGGTCTGTTACTTAATGAAACTAAAACCCAATCTATTCTTATCGGATCCAGACAATTATTATCAGAAGTTGATGACAATCTTCATATAAATTTTAACGGTAATATCATTAAGCCAATGAACTCGGTAAAGAACCTAGGTGTCTATTTTGACCGTTACATGAATTTTGAAATGCATATAGATGAAATTTATAAAAAAGTAATGGGTACTCTAATATATCTAAATAGGGTAAAAGACTCATTTGAAACATCAACTCGTATAATAATTGTCCAGTCCTTAGCTATGAGTTTAATTAATTACTGTCTCAAAGTTTGGGGATGTACAAATAAGACTCAATTACAAAGAATACAAAAGTTACAAAACTTTGCAGCACGAGTGGCTGTTGGCAATGTAAGAAAATACGAGCACATCTCTCCTGTTTTAAAAGATCTAGAATGGATAAAGATTAGAGATAAATATGTTTTTGATATATGTACCTTTGTTTTTAATATACTAAGAAACAATCTTCCTGACTGCTTGTATAATTTTTCTACAGTAAGCTCAGTTACCGGGTTAACTACCCGTCAAGGGGAAGATTTATTAGTACGAAGGTCTAAAACTGATATTGGCTCAAGAGATATAAACATTCGTGGACCTCATTTATATAATCAGCTTCCCAGTGAACTAAAAAATGCTGGTTCAGTGTATACTTTTAAATATAATCTTAAGAAGTTACTCTTAAAGGAAGATTTTACTTGTAATTTTTAATGGTACACTCATATTTATGATTTGTTTGTTTTAGTATGTCTATATCGTACACCACAGATGTCTATCTGGAATATATATGTATCTTATTTGAATACCCAATGTACATTGGAAATAAAGGTTTATTATTATTATTATTATTATTATTATTATTTATTATTATTATTATTATTATTATTATTATTATTATTATTATAATTCTCCATTCCTTCCCTTTCAGCTGTTTCTCTTTCTTCGCCGACATAATTTTCTCTTATTACTCAACAAATTTAATTTATTTCTCTTTTGATCTACAACTCTCTTTTTTTCTATATCTTCCGCTTTTCTTCCTCCATCAGGTTAAATTTTTTTTACATAATTTATTTCCATAATTTCTCTTCCCACTAATTCAATATATTTATTTTTACTTTGTTAAAAGATATATCTATTCTTCTGTTTCATTAGCTCTTCCTCCTCTACTATCATCAGTCTTTTCTTCTATAGTTCCTATTCTTTCTCTTATTCAACCATTTTATTTTTTTTAAGAGATTAATCTGTGCTGACAACTTTTGGTTCCTCTTCTTAGCCATAGTTCTATTTGGCCCTATATAAAATGGAACACTTTGGACTTAAGTATCCGTTTGTCTCCACATCTTTCATCAAAATGAAGTTCGTTTGTAGAGCATCTCTTACTGATTTTTTTTTTCTCATCAAAGAGATATGAAACTGTATGGAGTTCAGAGACAATATTGATTTGAAAAAACGTACTTGGAAGCACAGAACGTCGCTTGTTTAATAATGAATTAATCTAAAAACATATGTATATATTATTATTATTTTGGTAGTTTTTGAATTGAAAGTATCCTCACCAGTATTGGATCCGAGTTATTTTGACCGGATATATATATATATATATATATATATATATATATATATATATATATATATATATATATATATATATATATATATATATATATATATATATATATATATATATATATATTCAGGGTTCAATGATTACAAAATTGAATAGTAATTATGCATTAAAGCTAAAAACACTTACAATAATGATCATAGAGAACATGAACGAAAAAATGTAACTGTTATCAATAACTTAATATTTATTTAAATTAAGATTTCTGAAGCAAAACACTTTATAAAAAAGAATTAGATAATTTAATAACAACTCCTCAATATACATTATTTCATGAACAAGAAATTACCATTTTAAGTTCTAGCTTGAGTTGTTATTTTCAACTGGATTTTTTTTTTTTTTTTAATAAGATCATCATTTCCGTCCTTGCTGCAGAGGCAGTAATGGATTCTTGTGAAACAAGAGTATCCAACATGGGAGAAGTTGATACCATGTTCGGCCTCGGAATCGAGGCCGAACATGGCATTTTGAGGACTGACCGTATCTTTTTCATAGATAAGATCATTTCTCAATGAACTGCTGGAGGCAGTTCATTGAGAAATGACCGTATCTATGAAAAAGATGCGGTCAGTCCTCAAAATGCCATGTTCGGCCTCGATTCCGAGGCCGAACATGGTATCAACTTCTCCCAGGTTGGATATTCTGACGGGCCTGAGGATGCTGTTGCCAAAGCTGGGTAGTACTCGTGAGTGACGACAAATATAGTTTAACTATATTAATCTATATAGATATAAATTAGGCAAGGCCATGTTTAAGGAAGCAGCTCAGCTATCTTTAGAACATGGACTAAATTTTTGTCCTTTTTCTTCATGCTTCAACAAAAAGCTACACCACTAAACGGTACAGATGTCGAAGTGAATTTCGTCGCCAATGAGAACGGTTCCCAGCCGCAGTCTGACCTCCTTTCAGCGGCTCCTAAGTTCCCTCACCTAATCCTTCTATTCGTCCTCGACCAGATCGCCTTTGCTGCTGAGGAAGACGCCCGTCGTTTCCATGAAGGATCTGACGAAGTTTCTGTCCGTTCTCCATCAAGAACCTATGGAGACCCATCGGTAATCTTAGCCAATACGAAGCCCTTGATCATGCGAAATTTTAGCCTCTTAAGATCTTATTTAAATTATGATTACGAATTAATCATGTATTTATTATATCTATGAATGAAACAGAAACTGAGAATCACAAAGCATTAGTATCTGTTCCCACATCTCGCAATTTAAAAAAAAAAAAGTTTTGCTCAGGTATATAACAACATCATTACAATTGCCAATTTAAAAAAAATAATTAAAAATTTTGCTCAAGTATATAACAACATCATTACAATTGCCAATTTAGATCCGAACCATGTCATTTACTCTCGCAATTCTAAAACAGAATCAATCTGTCTATAAAACATTGCTTATTTATATAGATACTGGAAACTTATAATTCATTGCGCGTCAAAAATTCACAAGAATGAAGTCTAATATAAGTTTTAAGTATGTGCAAGGAAATTAGACATTTCAACAATGCTAATCTCTAACTAAGAATAACTAATCTGTTTCACCAGAAACCATTAAAAAAATATCCTACCCTTGCACATCACTATTACAATTTGTAATTACTCACTACCCTTCATTATATTCATCAATGAAAAGATCAGAGTAAAGGATGATGTCACACTTATAAAAAAGAGATGGAACCATAGGAGTGAATAGTTCACAACTTATGAATGATCACTTGCTTTCGAAATACATAAACTAAGTTATTCTGAGGAACTGTTGAGAGAGATCAGAAACAATGCTGATAACAAGTAGGAGAAGATAAAAGATAAACTGTCACACGACAAGTGAAAAGGAACTGCTGCAGGAATCATGTAGTAGTAGTAGTGATAGTTTATTGACAAACAAGAATTATTATTTTTTTTTTACAATACAATGAATTACAAAGACAATGAAAATAAATAATAAAAAACATGAAGATGCCACTAATATCACCACTTATATGTCCATTATTAAAAACGTTACATTATATTCAACTTAATACGAGTTACCTCATACACCATTATTTAATATTACATTCAACATCCGGAAAATAATTTCAAAACCTCATTAACATATTTACATAAATCTACTAAATGAATATTTTCATTCAGCAAATTATTCAAAGAAGTAAAATCTAGTTGATTATAAGCTTCACGAGTAAGTTGTGATAAAGGGCACTCCAGCAAAACGTGACATTCATCTTGTACTACAATATTATTACAATTACATACGCTAGCCTCTCTGGGTAACCTACTCCACCTTCCTGTCTCTATCTTTAAGTTGTGAGACATTAATCTCAACCTGGTAAAAGATACTCTTAAATAGTCAGGTATATATACACTCTTTTTGTATATCTTATGCACATCAAGACCAGAGTTAAGCTCAGATCGGTAATTATCAAACATACTAGCACTGTCTGGCTTACAGCGTATCTGTTGTTTTAGTTGCTCCATCGTAAATCCATTCGTTTCACCTTCCAAAAAACGTGACAGCATTCTGAAACCTGGTGTATTCTCTCGCTTGCACAGGTCAAATACCAAATGAAATGGTTCATCGTGATTTATGTTATTAAATCTTGACCTCAAAATTGTTTTTCTTTTCTTAATGATTTCACTATGACAGGTGTTTATACCTACTTCACCCAAACACAAGGGAGACGGTAATGCTTCTTACACCCAGCAGACACTTGACTAATTTATTATATAATTGTTCTATGCATTTCACATTACACCTGCTAATCCTGGCACGGTACGGTATTCTAAGGAACTGTAGGAGGGAGATCAGAAAGCATGGATAGATATCAGTCGTAGATATTACTCATATTCAATAATAAGGGGGGGAGAGGATAAGATATATTTCAAAATAGATCGAAGAATAAATGAAAACTGGATCGCAAGATGCAGGTTCGCATGACAAAAGACAAATATTTATAGATTTTGATTTCTTGCGAATACTCAGTAATGCCATTTAAGTAAAAATATTACAATGAAATTATTATTATTATTATTATTATTATTATTATTATTATTATTATTATTATTATTATTATTATTATTATTATTATTATTATTATTATTATTATTATAATAATAATAATAATAATAATAATAATAATAATAATAATAATAATAATAATAATAATAATAATAATAATCATAATAATAATAATAATAATTATTATTATTATTATTATTGTAGTCGCCGTGGCTCAACCGGTAGCGTCCGCGACTCTGAGGCGTCAGGTCGAGGGTTCGCGCCCCGTCACGGTCTGAGGTTAGCAATGGCATGCACTCAGGGTAACGATTACATCTGCCAAAACAAGTCCTTCGCAAGAAGGCAACCGTCCTAGCCCTTGGTTGAAAAGGGAGTCCGTGACGTAAAACCGGAATAAATTATTATTATTATTATTATAGAAAGCTGAAATGCAAAGTCTGAAGGTAGAAAAATCATTAAAAATATTACAGTATCCATACAATAATGAAAAAGTCACAATTCAACGTCAAAAAAATGCTATTCATAACGAAAAAAAGATTACACATGCTTTGGTATATGGATGGATGGATCAATGTCAACTACAAAAAGTTTACATACAAAATATATAAGAAGTATTAAATTACTCATGGTCATATAATTAAAAATAATATATAATGTATGAAGAAAAATACTATTAATACGGGAAGACTATGATGGTCATGTAGTGAGGAAAAGATAAACTACACAAAGTTTGAAGTAATAGTAAAAATTATTCAAAATGGTTGAAAAAACCTGATATTCATAGGAGCATAAAAGTTAAAATGCAAAGTTGTTAAGTAGCAAAATGTATTATTAAAAACTGTAATATATAAATACCATACATGAAAAAGTTGAAATTGAAAGTTTTGAAGGATAAATAGTTACTCTAAACAATGTCTAGAAAATAATATGCAAAGTTTTGATGGCAGAAAAATTCACTCAGAACGAACTTATCTCTATAAGTAAAGTTTCAAATTCTGAAAAAAAGAAATACATAAAAGATATTAAGATAACTATGAAAGATTCATATAGTAATTCTGAAAAGTAAATATAAAAATTAAATTATGCAAAGTAACTATTAAATAAACTAATAGAATCCTGAAAAGTTAGAATAAATAGTTTCAATGACAAGAAACTCTTAAAAATATTTATAGTAATCCTGAAAAGGTAATAGAGAAAGTTTTAATTAAAAACTATAACAAAAATTACTTTTGGCATCTTGAAACCATTTGAATTTTAAAACCTATTATCACTTTTTTTTTTTTTTTGGTAATAGATTTTAAAACAAATGATTTAAAGGTTACGAAAGTATCTTAATCGCGTAGATCGAGTTGACGCATTTTTTGGAATAAAAAAAAATTTGTCTCATGTTTTTTAATATAATAATGACAAATACGTCGATTATTCAGGGTTTACCTTATATATATATATATATATATATATATATATATATATATATATATATATATATATATATATATATATATATATATACATATATATATATATATATATATATATATATATATATATATATATATATATATATATATATATATATATATATATATATATATATATATATATATATATATATATATATATACATACTGCTGGCTAGTACAGTGGTAATGCGCTGGCTTCGCATTCACGAGGTCGAAAGATCGGTTCCCGTCCAAGACCTAGTGTTTATGCTGTTTCCTGGCGGGTACTGCTGTGGTTGGGCACCAGAGGGGGGGGTTGGGGCTTGCCCCGGCTGACGAATACCCATTGTAATGTAATGGAAATAAAGGTTTATCAAAAGGTTTATCATATATATATATATATATATATATATATATATATATATATATATATATATATATATATATATATATACATATATATATATATATATATATATATATATATATATATATATATATATATATATATATATATATATATATATATATATATATATATTAGTTATCTTTAACTTTAAAGAAAAACTTCCCAAGACGTAGATAGTAGTCTTGGACCATAAGAAAATAAACATATAGTCTCTCATGTTGTATGAAAATGACTTCAAGAGGTCTACAGAAGCAGACTATGTGCACTACTAAGACTCCTATTTTGCATGAGAAAGGAGATAACAGGTAAATAGAGTACAAATTTTCAGTTTTAACCAAATCAGTAGACTAAACACAGAGACAAGGTAAGCCATGCATGCTTCTGCGTTAACAAATTCTGATATTAATTCTCTATACTTTAACAATAAATATCTCTGGTAGTTCAGTCAAGGGTTCCAGAGATGCTGACTCAGCAACAGGTATGTATAGGAAACATCTAGGTTTTTATGAGAACGACTAACCATTTTTTTTTTTACGTATGGCCAAAAAGTGGTTCTAGAACAACTTTATCAGTCTAGAATATAGAGGTGAAGGTCAAAAGATATGGGTAAGGTCACAAAACCTGCTTGTTGTTTCCTCTCCCTAATGTTGTTAGTTACCTTGCTTTGCATAGGTCTTCCTCTTCCTCCTCCTCCTCCTTCTCCTCTTCCTCTTTTTGTCTATACCTTTGTAGAGGACCTCCTCCTTTCTCCTTCTTCTCCCCCTCTTTCTGTCCACACCCTCAATTGCACGGATGCCCTATATAAGTCAAAGAATTTTAAGGGGAGACATCAGTGCCTCTCAATAACTCTCAACATGAACTTCGTAAGTAGAGCTTCCACAAACTACTAACACACGTATATCTAAAATTAGATTGTTTAGGACTAAGACATCATTAAAAGCAATTGAAAATAACGTTAAAATTATTGTACAGTCGATGAATAACAACATCATCATATGCTCAGTCAAATAAATATCACTGAACCAATTAATTTGTCGTAGAATATTCACTCTGTACAACACTATGCAGTGAATAATATTCTATGCTCGTTAGAGCATACCATATAATAATTTGCCAATCGTAATAAAATGTGTCTTCTTTGAATATAGATCATCATTGCCACTCTTGCATCTCTGGCCGCGGCCGCCCCTCAATACAGCTACAACGTTCCCGAAGTAAGTTCTTCCTCCAGCAGCGAGGAAGTCGTAGCCATCTTGAGGGACGATCGCGTCCACGAAGAAGATGGAAAATTCAACTTCGAATTCGAAGCTGAAAACGGGATCCAGTTCGCTCAAGCTGGCTCTCCTGATGGACCCGAAGACGCTGTCATCAAAGCTGGACAGTACTCGTAAGTTACTCCACTTCCTGGTACTAAGCTTACTTTATATAGCTTGGAAAAATCTTTACTTTCCGAATAAATATAGACACATAATTATCAGTAGATTAATGAACGTCATCCACTCTATTTCCAGTTACACCGCCCCTGACGGTACCGAAGTCGTTGTGAAGTATGTTGCCGATGAGAACGGTTTCCAGCCTCAGTCTGACCTCCTTCCAGTGGCTCCTGAGTTCCCTCACCCAATCCCTCAGTTCGTCCTCGACCAGATCGCCTTTGCTGCTGAGGAAGACGCCCGTCGTGCCCGTGAAGGATCCGACGAGAGAGCCTCTGTCCGTTCCTTGTCCAGTAGCTACGGAGCCCCTCAATAAATGATATGTAAAGGAGAGGCAACCCTAAAAACCTCGCTAGCATCCAACGAATGTGTGAACTCGAATTATGTATTTATTCTATTTATAAACCAAATAGAATTTTTTGAATAAAAATCAGCATAAATATATGTCTTTCATTTACTCTGAACTTGTAAATTTCAGTTATCTTGACGGAGTAATAATATACACAAGTGTGATTGTGGGTAAGGGAAGGGTTCCTGGCCCGTCCATACAACAAGACTTTATCTCACAATATGTTTATTCATCTAGCAAAGATGAAGACCTGGTTCAAGCCATCGCTATCTTTGAACTTGAGGATTTAAATTTCATGCATACACTCATCAACACCTGCTTCAGTGGTAAAAACATTAGCGAATAATAAACCTTATTGTTCTTGTCTTAATCATGTACTGATTCACTTCACATGAAGCTTGTGAAAATCAACATTTTCATTTAAAAGCTGGCCAACATCAAATATCTGCAGAGTAAAGAACAGTGAATCATATAGTTATATTTGTGCTCTTTAGGTAAAGCGTTCGACAAATGCTGAAATAAAGCCTTGCTTCACTTCATATGAAATTGGTAATATTCAGGGTAGTTATTGAGAATTGAGTCTTGCTCAGACATCTGCAACATTAACCGCTGTTTCTATGCTGTGGCATCACAGTGCTCCATGGATATCAGTTTTGGCTACTTGAAGAATCTCTCTTTTCCTGCTAAATTGAATTCTATGGATAGGAACAAAAATATATATTATTTTTTTAGGATTAAATGAACCTTGGATTACGTGAACCTATACGAAAGCTAATGTAAAACATACAAGGCAATAAGATTAATCACCGGTAATATTAGTGTTAATGTCACACGTACATAAACATAGAGTTCTTTCCAGTAAGAAGAATTAGGCAATTACAAACGCACACACAAAATCACACAGGGCCGGATTAAGACCTATAGAGGAACTGAGCACTTGAAAGCTTTTGGTGCCTCCATATACTGTACATGTTATTAAAAGAATGAAGGGTAAGAAAAATAATCTCGCAATGAAACAAAGGTAACAGAAGATGGAATATATTTACTTTTGTTTACTTTCACCTTCTCTATATTTGAAAGTTTTCTCCTACTTTATTTTTTATTTCTAAAGTCTCTGATCAGATCCTCGAAAATAATCATTGGTCATACATATTCTTCTATCATTAGGAGATGTAAGGCATCCAGCGTGCCTTATTGCATAGTTGCTCAGCTGCGATTTTTAATACAATTCAACTTCGAAAATGAACGGTTAATTGAGTAATTTGTGGTCATCAGAGTTAAATATATACGAAAACTAATGTCTAGGTTGCAAAGGCATATTCGCTACTGTCTCCTACAATTATTTCATAAGTCTCAGCAAGATTAAAGTCTTGTTTTTACACATTTTTCATTTTCGATATGATTGAAACTGTTGAAGCTAAGTTGAGAAATTAGTGTCCAAGTCCTCTAGGTAAGCATCAGTCAGTTTTTGACAACACTAAAGGGGGGTTTACACGGTCAATCGGTTCGTCGAACGCGGTTCGACAGACAAGTGTTTGAAGTGATGTTCGAACGTGTGAACGGGGTATTTGTTTGTCGAACACGTTCGACAAACGTGTTCGACAACAAATACCTCGTTCACACGTTCGAACATCACTTCAAAAACTTGTCTGTCGAACAGCGTTCGACGAACCGTTTGACCGTGTAAACCCCCCTTAAGAATACCTTTCAATATCAGTAGATGATAAAGTGACATTAAATGGCACATCACTTATCAAAAATCTATTTGTTATTCCTTTATATATCCCTCCTCTTCATTTCACTTTTGTTTAAAGCTTCTCAACAATTGTGTTAAAGGTGGTGAAACGAAATTTGTTTCTTGTATTCTGTTCCTTTTCTTCATCAATGATCATCTTCATTCCCCATCTCCTCTCTTTTCCACGCTTCTGGCGACGATTCTACCTTTCATTTTTTCTCTGCATTCTCTTCACAACCTTTACTGCTACTCGTAATCAGTCTCGTGTCAGTTCTTCTTCAAGTTTCACTTCCGATTTGCAGAGAGTATCTGAGTGGGAAACTCAAAATTTAGTTAAATCTAATGCCTCCAAGACACAGTTTCTGGTTATCTCTTTATCTTCTCCTCCTCCTGATTGCCCAATTGTCATAGGAACTAACTAAAATACTCCCTTTATCCTATTAACATACTAGGCAATCAGATAGCCTTTAACTTGTCTTGGAAGAGTTATATAATCCAAATTTCCAGATCTGCATGAGCAATATATACATAGGTCTTTCAAACCACAAGACAAATGAAAATACGAAAAAATAAATCACACAGTTATTTCAAGGAAAAGCTAAGTTAGTGTACAATATAATAAAGACAACATTAAATGGAAGCCTTAAGCTTAATCAGTTTCATTGTCATCATTAGAAAAAGAACTGATATAAAAGCCCCAGTCTTGCTAGTCTGCACCTAAGAAGAGAATAACAGTTCATTGTTAAAAAATGTAACTATGGTACTTCTGTCAGGTGTAAAACGTTGTTGACTTGGCGACATATATGTATAGGAAACATCAAGTGCTTATAAAAACGACTATCAGCGTCTAAGGCCAAGGAGTGGCTCTGGACCAACTTCAACGGCCTAGTCAATGAAGGTGAAGGTTCGATGATATGGGTAAAGTCATAAACTTTTTTTTCTCCTCCTACACCTCCTCCCAATCCTCATTTTGTCTATACCCTCTTTACTCTGAGTGCCATATATAAGGCAATGTAATTCCAGAGAAGTCATCAGTATCTGGTGACAACAGTCAACATGAACTTCGTGAGTACAGATAAAATAATTGAAATAAACAGCACACTATACAGTGCATATCTATAGGCAGCAATTGTTTGGCATGCACATGAGGAAACCATAATTTAAATAAAAAAATGAAGACAAATCTTATGCTTCAATAATTGCGTGTGCTCGTGTTTCTGGGTGTGTGAGTGAAGTGTACGTTTGCGTGTGTGTGCATTTGTATGTGTTTGTGAATGTGTGTGTGTGTGTGTGTGTATGTGTGTGTGTGTGTGTGTGTGTGTGTGTGTGTGTGTGTGTGTGTGTGTGTGTGTGTGTGTGTGTGTGTAAGTAAAAGCAGTGAGTAACCCCTTTAATCGGATGTTACATAAACACCAGCTGAAAGTACATCGTAGCTGGTAAATCTTTATGATACAGCTTAGTAAATAATACATAGTCCAAATTAGTAAACTCTTCAAGATTATGCTAAGTTATGTCTCCGTTAAATGCAGATCATCATTGCCACCCTTGCGACTCTGGCTTTGGCCGCCCCTCAATACAGCTACGAAGCCCCTGAGGTAAGAGCTGCTAGCAGCGAGGAATTCGTGGCCATCTTGAGGGACGATCGCATCCAAGAGGACGATGGAAAATACAACTTCGAATTCGAAGCTGAAAATGGAATCCAGTTCGCTCAAGTTGGCTCTCCTGATGGACCCAAAGACGCTGTTGTCAAAGCTGGACAGTACTCGTAAGTTACGGCTTGTCTAGGTACTAAAGTTAATCTAAATATCTACACATAAGCTTTTTTCGTATAAATATAAACACGCCACCAAGACTCTATCAAATATTATCCTTTCAAATTTCAGTTACACTGCTCCTGACGGTACCGACGTCGTTGTGAAGTACATTGCCGATGAGAACGGTTTCCAGCCTCAATCTGACCTCCTTCCAGTGGCTCCTGAGTTCCCTCACCCAATCCCTCAGTTCGTCCTCGACCAGATCGCCTTTGCTGCTGAAGAAGACGCCCGTCGTGCCCGTGAAGGATCCGACGAGAGAGCCTCTGTCCGTTCCTTATCCAGTAGCTACGGAGCCCCTCAGTAAAATACGTGCAAAAGATACATAACCCCAAAGACCTCCCTAGAATCCAACGAATACGTGAACTCGAAATGAACATGTATTTATTCTATTTATAAACCAAATATAACTATTTTTCAATAAAAATATGCAAATATATGTCTTTGTTAATTCTAAACTTAAAAACACCAGTTATCTTGAGGTAGGAATAATATATATATATATATATATATATATACATATATATATATATATATATATATATATATATATATATATATATATATATATATATATATATATATATATATATATATATATATATATATATATATATATATATATATATATATATATATATATATATATATATATATACAAGTCTGTTTCTGAGAAAGAGAAGGATTTTTGACCCTACCATTCGATAGGATTGTAAACAGGACAACAATGATTGTGTCTCACAGTATGTTTATTTATCTAGTAAAAATGAGGACATGGTCCAAGCCACCGATATCTTTGGAACTATGGATTTAAAATTCATGCGAATACATATTTAACACCTGCTCTGGTGGAAAACACATTAACAAAATACAAACACTTTCGTCTTGTCGAAACCAAGTTCTGCATCACTACGCCTGAGACTTGTGAGAAATTAACCTTTACGTCTAAAAATTGGCCATAATGAAATATTTGCAGAGTAAAGAACAGTAAATAATCTAATTATTTTTGTGTTTTTAGAGTAAAGTGCTTGATAGATGCTGAAATGAATTTCTGATGCATTTCACACGAAACTTGAGAAAAAAATGAGCACATAATATTAAAACTAAAGGAGTCTTGCTCAGACACAGGCAGCATTAAGCTCTCTTTATCTTCTGTGACATCACATTTTCCCATGGCTATCAGCTTTTTTAATATAAAGAATTCCTTTTTTCAAATCTAACATGAATTTCAAGGATAAGCACAAAGGCACTATGTATTGTTTTTCTTAGTATAAAATGATCCTCGGATTAACATGAACCTTCACCGAAGCTAAATTAAAACACTAGATATAATTGATTTAGTCTTCCGTACTAGTCGTATTAATGTCAAAAACTGCGATATTTCGATTTGGGCGGTTTTAGAATTAGAGGTTATAGTTTGAGGCTTCGTAAAAAAACTTCTTTGCAGTATGTAAGAAAATACATATTTAGTGTAAGAAAAGTTTATGATTGGAATTCGCTAATCGAGAAAGTAGTTAATGTTATCTGTACTGAAAATTTTAAGGACAAATACTGTAAATATCAATAAGCATAAAAATGGCACAGAGCATATGGCTCTTTCCCGTAAGCACAATCTGGAAATTACAAACACACACACAGACACAGACACACACAGAGAAGGAAGGGAACAGAGGGTTAGAGTAAGACACTCAGTGTCTGAATGGAGAAGAGTTAGTAGTGGAGTTCCACAGGGTTCAGTTTTAGGGCCACTTTTGTTCCTTGTATATGTAAATGACCTACCAGAGTCTGTAAATTCATTCATGAATATGTTTGCAGATGATGCAAAGATTGTGAAGAAAGTAAAAAACGAGAACAATGGTAGAGAACTTCAGGAGGATCTAAATAATCTGCATGAGTGGTCAGAAAAGTGGCTAATGAAATTCAATACCTCAAAATGTAAGGTAATGAGAATGGGTACAAGTGCAAGAAGGCCCAAGCTTGACTACTCGGTGGCTGGAGTACAACTTCAAGAGACAGAAAATGAGAGAGATCTAGGAGTAAACATACTGGCAGATTTGTCTCCAGAAATACATATAAATGGCGTAGTAAGGGCAGCATATGCATTCTTATCAGATGTAAGGGTAGCCTTCAGGCACATGGACAAGGAAATGTTCAGAAATATTTATGTAACCTATGTGAGTCCAAAACTCGAATATGCAGCCCCCTTTTGGAATCCGCACTTGAAAAAGCACATAGCTAAGCTTGAAAAAGTTCAAAGACATGCCACGAAACTGGTGCCAGAAATACGCAATCTCGGTTATGATGAGAGGCTGAGGGAATTAGACTTGCCATCACTCGAAGCTAGAAGAGTAAGGGGGGATATGGTGACAGTCTTTAAATTCCTTCATGGTTATGATAGAGTGGATAGGGATCGATATTTCGATATGGCTGGCTCTAGAACTAGAGGTCATAGTTTGAAACTTCGTAAGAAAACTTGTTTGCAGGATGTAAGGAAATACTTTTTCAGTGTAAGAGTAGTTGATAATTGGAATTCGCTAAGCGAGGAGGTAGTTAATGCTATCTCAATCCATAGTTTTAAGGACAGGTACGATAAGTATCACTAAGTCTAAAAATGGAACCGATCAGGAGACGGGAAGATACGAGCTTTGGGCTCTTTCCCGTAAACACAATTAGGTAATCACAATTAGGTAATCACACACATACAGGCCGAATGAAGACCTTTAGAAGCCATAAGAACATAAAGAGATTTTGGTGCCCTCACAAAATTCATATGTAATTGAAAAAAAATATAAACAATAATAAAACCATAAAACTTTTAGTTTTCGAAATGGAACAAAAGCTACAGAAGTTGGAAAATGTTTATTTTATGTTTACTTTCACTTTATTTATAACCGAAAAGTTCTTCCTACTTTTCTATTGTAAAGAATTTTATCACAAAACCCAAATTTCTAATCTGCTTCCAAAAAATTGGGGGTTCCGTTTCGTTTTCGCCATTACTTTTTCTCTTCACAGTTGCTTAAAATCTATAAAGGTCTTATCCGTCCCTACTTAGAAGACTGCTCAAACATCTGGGGTGCTTCTTCTTATTCTCAGCTCCTTGATAGGGTCGAATCTAATGCAGTCGGACTCATTAATGATCCTTCTCTTACTTCTAATGGATTCTCTCTCTCTTCGCCATAAGGTGTCATCCCTTTCTCCTCTCTATCGCTACTACATTCATCGCTGCTTTGATGAGTTGGTTAGTTGCATTCCTCTCCCACTGCCGAGGCCGCGTAACACTCGCCAAGTGGCCTCATCTTACAGGTACTGTGTGGAGATTTGTAGCTTGTGGATTGGTCGGTGCAGCAACTGCTTCTTCCCATCTACCTCCAGACTCTGGAACTCTCTTCCTCCTTCTGTCTTTCCAAATTCTTTTGACCTATCTCCCTTGAAAATGCGGATCTATCGTCATCTCAGGGTCTAATCCTCCATATCTCTAGGCCCTTAGTACTCTGAATATTTTTTCAGTCTGCCCTTTTCCTTTGTGTATCATTACATCATCTCCGCCTTGACCATAAGCTTTTTCTTTCCCTTCGTCTTAATGTTTTCTGGTGCTCGAACTTTTATTGATGAGGGCAGTTTTTTGCCTGTCCCGGTGTCACACTCATAAAAAAGTAGTCTTAGGTAATGCATCTGCTTCTGCAATTACCAGAGATAAGACATTTTCAATCTTGCTTAGTTTTGCTGGAGGGATTTTTATTATACTTCAATTTAGAAAATGAACTCTCACCTGAGCAATTTGTGACCATTAATGTGTAAAACCGTGCAAACCCCCCTTAAAGGGGGGTTTACACAGTCAAACGGTTCATCGAACGCGGTTCGACAGACAAGTGTTTGAAGTGATGTTCGAACGTGTGAACGGGGTATTGCGTTTGAAGTGATGTTCGAACGTGTGAACGGGGTATTTGGTTGTCGAACACGTTTGTCGAACGTGTTCGACAACCAAATACCCCGTTCAAACGTTTGAACATCACTTCAAACACTTGTCTGTCGAACTGCGTTCGACGAACCGTTTGACCGTGTAAACCCCCCTTAAGAATACCTTTCAATATCAGTAGAAGATAAAGTGACATTAAATGGCACATCACTTAAAAAAAATCCATATGTTATTCCTTTATATATCCCTCCTCTTCATTTCACTTTTGTTTAAAGCTTCTCAACAATTGTGTTAAAGGTGGTGAAACGAAATTTGTTTATTGTATTCTTTTCCTTTTCTTCATTAATGATCATCTTCATTCCCCATATCCTCTCTTATCCACGCTTCTGGCGACGATTCTACCTTTCATTTTTCCTCTGCATACTCTTCACAACCTTTACTGCTACTCGTAATCAGTCTCGTATCAGTCCTTCTTCAAGTTTCACTTCCGATTTGCAGAGAGTATCTGAGTGGGAAACTCAAAATTTAGTTAAATCTAATGCCTCCAAGACACAGTTTCTGGTTATCTCTTTATCCTCTCCTCCTCCTGATAGCCCAATTGTCATAGGAACTAACTAAAATACTCCCTTTATCCTATTACCATACTAGGCAATCAGATAGTCTTTAACTTGTCTTGGAAAAGCTACATAATCCAAATTTCCAAATCTGCATCCAAAACATTGGGGTTTCGATTCGTTTTCATCATTGCGTTTCCTCTTTTTAGTTACTTTAAATCTATAAAGGTCTAATCCGTCGCTGCTTAGAATACTGCTCGCACATCTGGGGTGCTTCTTCTTATACTTATCTCCTTGATAGGGTTCAATCTAAAGCAGTCAGACTCATTAATGATCCTTCTCTTACTGCTAATCTGGATTTTCTTACTATTCTTCGCCTTAAAGTATCATCTATTTCTATTTTCCATCATTACTACCTCAGTCACTGCTCTGATGAGTTGGTGATCAGCAGCCCTTCCCCGCTGCCAAGAAAGTGTAAACTCGCCAAGTGGCCTAGTCTCACAGGTACTGTGTGGAGATTCGTCACTCCTGGATTGGTCACTGCCCTGACTGCGTCTTCTATTCCACCTCTACTTTCTGGAACTCGCTTCCTTCTTTTGTTTTTCCTAATCTATATGGTCTTCCTTCCTTCCAAAAGTGGATCTATCGTTATCTCAGGGGCAATTCCTCTCATATCTCTAGTTTTTCATTACTTTGGCTATCTTTTCAGCCCGTTCTTTTCCTATTGCTTATAATTTTCTTATTTCTGCCTTGTATTTAAGCTTCTACATTTTCTTCGTCTCAATGTTTTCTTGGTGCCCAAGTGCGATGGGGGTGCTATCCTTGCCTATCCCGGTGTCACACTCATAAAAAAAAGATATACTTCTGTTGCATCTTAGTTACAAATTAATTTGCTTCTCTTCTAGCGCTTCCCTTTTTGTGACTGGTCTTCAGTTATACATATAATGTTTCTAAAATTTTAAGGGAAGAATTTGAAATTGCTGCAGTTGTCATAACATTTGCTTTCCACCTGAGAAGGGCTTTATGATATATTCGTTTCCAAAACAATCTTTGAAAATGTTGATGAAAATGGTTCCCAAAGAATGGAACGGTATCGCTCAAATGTTTAAATTGCATGAGCAATATATACATAGGTCTTTCAAACCACAAGACAAATGAAAATGCGAAAAAATAAATCATACAGTTATTTCAAGGAAAAGCTAAGTTAGTGTACAATATAATAAAGACAACATAAAATGGAAGCCTTAAGCTTAATCAGTTTCATTGACATCATTAGAAAAAGAACTGATATAAAAGCCCCAGTCTTGCTAGTCTGCACCTAAGAAGAGAATAACAGTTCATTGTTAAAAAATGTAACTATGGTACTTCTGTCAGGTGTAAAACGTTGTTGACTTGGCGACATATATGTATAGGAAACATCAAGTGCTTATAAAAACGACTATCAGCGTCTAAGGCCAAGGAGTGGCTCTGGACCAACTTCAACGGCCTAGTCAATGAAGGTGAAGGTTCGATGATATGGGTAAGGTCATAAACTTTTTTTTCTCCTCCTACACCTCCTCCCAATCCTCATTTTGTCTATACCCTCTTTACTCTGAGTGCCATATATAAGGCAATGTAATTCCAGAGAAGTCATCAGTATCTGGTGACAACAGTCAACATGAACTTCGTGAGTACAGATAAAATAATTGAAATAAACAGCACACTATACAGTGCATATCTATAGGCAGCAATTGTTTGGCATGCACATGAGGAAACCATAATTTAAATAAAAAAATGAAGACAAATCTTATGCTTCAATAATTGCGTGTGCTCGTGTTTCTGGGTGTGTGAGTGAAGTGTACGTTTGCGTGTGTGTGCATTTGTATGTGTTTGTGAATGTGTGTGTGTGTGTGTGTGTATGTGTGTGTGTGTGTGTGTGTGTGTGTGTGTGTGTGTGTGTGTGTGTGTGTGTGTGTGTGTGTGTGTGTAAGTAAAAGCAGTGAGTAACCCCTTTAATCGGATGTTACATAAACACCAGCTGAAAGTACATCGTAGCTGGTAAATCTTTATGATACAGCTTAGTAAATAATACATAGTCCAAATTAGTAAACTCTTCAAGATTATGCTAAGTTATGTCTCCGTTAAATGCAGATCATCATTGCCACCCTTGCGACTCTGGCTTTGGCCGCCCCTCAATACAGCTACGAAGCCCCTGAGGTAAGAGCTGCTAGCAGCGAGGAATTCGTGGCCATCTTGAGGGACGATCGCATCCAAGAGGACGATGGAAAATACAACTTCGAATTCGAAGCTGAAAATGGAATCCAGTTCGCTCAAGTTGGCTCTCCTGATGGACCCAAAGACGCTGTTGTCAAAGCTGGACAGTACTCGTAAGTTACGGCTTGTCTAGGTACTAAAGTTAATCTAAATATCTACACATAAGCTTTTTTCGTATAAATATAAACACGTCACCAAGACTCTATCAAATATTATCCTTTCAAATTTCAGTTACACTGCTCCTGACGGTACCGACGTCGTTGTGAAGTACATTGCCGATGAGAACGGTTTCCAGCCTCAATCTGACCTCCTTCCAGTGGCTCCTGAGTTCCCTCACCCAATCCCTCAGTTCGTCCTCGACCAGATCGCCTTTGCTGCTGAAGAAGACGCCCGTCGTGCCCGTGAAGGATCCGACGAGAGAGCCTCTGTCCGTTCCTTATCCAGTAGCTACGGAGCCCCTCAGTAAAATACGTGTAAAAGATACATAACCCCAAAGACCTCCCTAGAATCCAACGAATACGTGAACTCGAAATGAACATGTATTTATTCTATTTATAAACCAAATAGAACTATTTTTCAATAAAAATATGCAAATATATGTCTTTGTTAATTCTAAACTTAAAAACACCAGTTATCTTGAGGTAGGAATAATATATATATATATATATATATATATATATATATATATATATATACATATATATATATATATATATATATATATATATATATATATATATATATATATATATATATATATATATACACAAGTCTGTTTCTGAGAAAGAGAAGGATTTTTGACCCTACCATTCGATAGGATTGTAAACAGGACAACAATGATTGTGTCTCACAGTATGTTTATTTATCTAGTAAAAATGAGGACATGGTCCAAGCCACCGATATCTTTGGAACTATGGATTTAAAATTCATGCGAATACATATTTAACACCTGCTCTGGTGGAAAACACATTAACAAAATACAAACACTTTCGTCTTGTCGAAACCAAGTTCTGCATCACTACGCCTGAGACTTGTGAGAAATTAACCTTTACGTCTAAAAATTGGCCATAATGAAATATTTGCAGAGTAAAGAACAGTAAATAATCTAATTATTTTTGTGTTTTTAGAGTAAAGTGCTTGATAGATGCTGAAATGAATTTCTGATGCATTTCACACGAAACTTGAGAAAAAAATGAGCACATAATATTAAAACTAAAGGAGTCTTGCTCAGACACAGGCAGCATTAAGCTCTCTTTATCTTCTGTGGCATCACATTTTCCCATGGCTATCAGCTTTTTTAATATAAAGAATTCCTTTTTTCAAATCTAACATGAATTTCAAGGATAAGCACAAAGGCACTATGTATTGTTTTTCTTAGTATAAAATGATCCTCGGATTAACATGAACCTTCACCGAAGCTAAATTAAAACACTAGATATAATTGATTTAGTCTTCCGTACTAGTCGTATTAATGTCAAAAACTGCGATATTTCGATTTGGGCGGTTTTAGAATTAGAGGTTATAGTTTGAGGCTTCGTAAAAAAACTTCTTTGCAGTATGTAAGAAAATACATATTTAGTGTAAGAAAAGTTTATGATTGGAATTCGCTAATCGAGAAAGTAGTTAATGTTATCTGTACTGAAAATTTTAAGGACAAATACTGTAAATATCAATAAGCATAAAAATGGCACAGAGCATATGGCTCTTTCCCGTAAGCACAATCTGGTAATTACAAACACACACACAGACACAGACACACACAGAGAAGGAAGGGAACAGTGGGTTAGAGTAAGACACTCAGTGTCTGAATGGAGAAGAGTTAGTAGTGGAGTTCCACAGGGTTCAGTTTTAGGGCCACTTTTGTTCCTTGTATATGTAAATGACCTACCAGAGTCTGTAAATTCATTCAT
The DNA here is from genome assembly GCA_037179515.1 of Halocaridina rubra. Lineage (NCBI taxonomy): Eukaryota > Metazoa > Arthropoda > Malacostraca > Decapoda > Atyidae > Halocaridina > Halocaridina rubra. The sequence continues at coordinate 19,374 of JAXCGZ010015254.1, read as the reverse complement.
GAATATGTTTGCAGATGATGCAAAGATTGTGAAGAAAGTAAAAAACGAGAACAATGGTAGAGAACTTCAGGAGGATCTAAATAATCTGCATGAGTGGTCAGAAAAGTGGCTAATGAAATTCAATACCTCAAAATGTAAGGTAATGAGAATGGGTACAAGTGCAAGAAGGCCCAAGCTTGACTACTCGGTGGCTGGAGTACAACTTCAAGAGACAGAAAATGAGAGAGATCTAGGAGTAAACATACTGGCAGATTTGTCTCCAGAAATACATATAAATGGCGTAGTAAGGGCAGCATATGCATTCTTATCAAATGTAAGGGTAGCCTTCAGGCACATGGACAAGGAAATGTTCAGAAATATTTATGTAACCTATGTGAGTCCAAAACTCGAATATGCAGCCCCCTTTTGGAATCCGCACTTGAAAAAGCACATAGCTAAGCTTGAAAAAGTTCAAAGACATGCCACGAAACTGGTGCCAGAAATACGCAATCTCGGTTATGATGAGAGGCTGAGGGAATTAGACTTGCCATCACTCGAAGCTAGAAGAGTAAGGGGGGATATGGTGACAGTCTTTAAATTCCTTCATGGTTATGATAGAGTGGATAGGGATCGATATTTCGATATGGCTGGCTCTAGAACTAGAGGTCATAGTTTGAAACTTCGTAAGAAAACTTGTTTGCAGGATGTAAGGAAATACTTTTTCAGTGTAAGAGTAGTTGATAATTGGAATTCGCTAAGCGAGGAGGTAGTTAATGCTATCTCAATCCATAGTTTTAAGGACAGGTACGATAAGTATCACTAAGTCTAAAAATGGAACCGATCAGGAGACGGGAAGATACGAGCTTTGGGCTCTTTCCCGTAAACACAATTAGGTAATCACAATTAGGTAATCACACACATACAGGCCGAATGAAGACCTTTAGAAGCCATAAGAACATAAAGAGATTTTGGTGCCCTCACAAAATTCATATGTAATTGAAAAAAAATATAAACAATAATAAAACCATAAAACTTTTAGTTTTCGAAATGGAACAAAAGCTACAGAAGTTGGAAAATGTTTATTTTATGTTTACTTTCACTTTATTTATAACCGAAAAGTTCTTCCTACTTTTCTATTGTAAAGAATTTTATCACAAAACCCAAATTTCTAATCTGCTTCCAAAAAATTGGGGGTTCCGTTTCGTTTTCGCCATTACTTTTTCTCTTCACAGTTGCTTAAAATCTATAAAGGTCTTATCCGTCCCTACTTAGAAGACTGCTCAAACATCTGGGGTGCTTCTTCTTATTCTCAGCTCCTTGATAGGGTCGAATCTAATGCAGTCGGACTCATTAATGATCCTTCTCTTACTTCTAATGGATTCTCTCTCTCTTCGCCATAAGGTGTCATCCCTTTCTCCTCTCTATCGCTACTACATTCATCGCTGCTTTGATGAGTTGGTTAGTTGCATTCCTCTCCCACTGCCGAGGCCGCGTAACACTCGCCAAGTGGCCTCATCTTACAGGTACTGTGTGGAGATTTGTAGCTTGTGGATTGGTCGGTGCAGCAACTGCTTCTTCCCATCTACCTCCAGACTCTGGAACTCTCTTCCTCCTTCTGTCTTTCCAAATTCTTTTGACCTATCTCCCTTGAAAATGCGGATCTATCGTCATCTCAGGGCCTAATCCTCCATATCTCTAGGCCCTTAGTACTCTGAATATTTTTTCATTCTGCCCTTTTCCTTTGTGTATCATTACATCATCTCCGCCTTGACCATAAGCTTTTTCTTTCCCTTCGTCTTAATGTTTTCTGGTGCTCGAACTTTTATTGATGAGGGCAGTTTTTTGCCTGTCCCGGTGTCACACTCATAAAAAAGTAGTCTTAGGTAATGCATCTGCTTCTGCAATTACCAGAGATAAGACATTTTCAATCTTGCTTAGTTTTGCTGGAGGGATTTTTATTATACTTCAATTTAGAAAATGAACTCTCACCTGAGCAATTTGTGACCATTAATGTGTAAAACCGTGCAAACCCCCCTTAAAGGGGGGTTTACACGGTCAAACGGTTCATCGAACGCGGTTCGACAGACAAGTGTTTGAAGTGATGTTCGAACGTGTGAACGGGGTATTGCGTTTGAAGTGATGTTCGAACGTGTGATCGGGGTATTTGGTTGTCGAACACGTTTGTCGAACGTGTTCGACAACCAAATACCCCGTTCAAACGTTTGAACATCACTTCAAACACTTGTCTGTCGAACTGCGTTCGACGAACCGTTTGACCGTGTAAACCCCCCTTAAGAATACCTTTCAATATCAGTAGAAGATAAAGTGACATTAAATGGCACATCACTTAAAAAAAATCCATATGTTATTCCTTTATATATCCCTCCTCTTCATTTCACTTTTGTTTAAAGCTTCTCAACAATTGTGTTAAAGGTGGTGAAACGAAATTTGTTTATTGTATTCTTTTCCTTTTCTTCATTAATGATCATCTTCATTCCCCATATCCTCTCTTATCCACGCTTCTGGCGACGATTCTACCTTTCATTTTTCCTCTGCATACTCTTCACAACCTTTACTGCTACTCGTAATCAGTCTCGTATCAGTCCTTCTTCAAGTTTCACTTCCGATTTGCAGAGAGTATCTGAGTGGGAAACTCAAAATTTAGTTAAATCTAATGCCTCCAAGACACAGTTTCTGGTTATCTCTTTATCCTCTCCTCCTCCTGATAGCCCAATTGTCATAGGAACTAACTAAAATACTCCCTTTATCCTATTAACATACTAGGCAATCAGATAGTCTTTAACTTGTCTTGGAAAAGCTACATAATCCAAATTTCCAAATCTGCATCCAAAACATTGGGGTTTCGATTCGTTTTCATCATTGCGTTTCCTCTTTTTAGTTACTTTAAATCTATAAAGGTCTAATCCGTCGCTGCTTAGAATACTGCTCGCACATCTGGGGTGCTTCTTCTTATACTTATCTCCTTGATAGGGTTCAATCTAAAGCAGTCAGACTCATTAATGATCCTTCTCTTACTGCTAATCTGGATTTTCTTACTATTCTTCGCCTTAAAGTATCATCTATTTCTATTTTCCATCATTACTACCTCAGTCACTGCTCTGATGAGTTGGTGATCAGCAGCCCTTCCCCGCTGCCAAGAAAGTGTAAACTCGCCAAGTGGCCTAGTCTCACAGGTACTGTGTGGAGATTCGTCACTCCTGGATTGGCCACTGCCCTGACTGCGTCTTCTATTCCACCTCTACTTTCTGGAACTCGCTTCCTTCTTTTGTTTTTCCTAATCTATATGGTCTTCCTTCCTTCCAAAAGTGGATCTATCGTTATCTCAGGGGCAATTCCTCTCATATCTCTAGTTTTTCATTACTTTGGCTATCTTTTCAGCCCGTTCTTTTCCTATTGCTTATAATTTTCTTATTTCTGCCTTGTATTTAAGCTTCTACATTTTCTTCGTCTCAATGTTTTCTTGGTGCCCAAGTGCGATGGGGGTGCTATCCTTGCCTATCCCGGTGTCACACTCATAAAAAAAAGATATACTTCTGTTGCATCTTAGTTACAAATTAATTTGCTTCTCTTCTAGCGCTTCCCTTTTTGTGACTGGTCTTCAGTTATACATATAATGTTTCTAAAATTTTAAGGGAAGAATTTGAAATTGCTGCAGTTGTCATAACATTTGCTTTCCACCTGAGAAGGGCTTTATGATATATTCGTTTCCAAAACAATCTTTGAAAATGTTGATGAAAATGGTTCCCAAAGAATGTAACGGTATCGCTCAAATGTTTAAATTGTATGAGCAATATATACATAGGTCTTTCAAACCACAAGACAAATGAAAATGCGAAAAAATAAATCACACAGTTATTTCAAGGAAAAGCTAAGTTAGTGTACAATATAATAAAGACAACATAAAATGGAAGCCTTAAGCTTAATCAGTTTCATTGACATCATTAGAAAAAGAACTGATATAAAAGCCCCAGTCTTGCTAGTCTGCACCTAAGAAGAGAATAACAGTTCATTGTTAAAAAATTTAACTATGGTACTTCTGTCAGGTGTAAAACGTTGTTGACTTGGCGACATATATGTATAGGAAACATCAAGTGCTTATAAAAACGACTATCAGCGTCTAAGGCCAAGGAGTGGCTCTGGAACAACTTCAACGGCCTAGTCAATGAAGGTGAAGGTTCGATGATATAGGTAAGGTCACAAAACTTTTTTTTTCTCCTGCTACACCTCCTCCCAATCCTCATTTTGTCCATAGCCTCCTTACTCTGAGTGCCATATATAAGGCAATGCAATTCCAGAGAAGTCATCAGTATCTGGTGACAACAGTCAACATGAACTTCGTGAGTACAGATAAAATAATTGAAATAAACAGCACACTATACAGTGCATATCTATAGGCAGCAATTGTTTGGCCTGCACAAGAAGAAAGTCAACATAATTTAAATAAAAAAATGAAGACAATACTTATGCTTCAAATAATTGCGTGTGTGTGCCTGTGTCTGGGTGTGTGAATGAAGTGTACGTTTGCGCGCGCGCGCGCGTGTGTGTGTGTGTGTGTGTGTAAATAGAAGCAGTGAGTAACCCCTTTAATCAAATGGATATTACGTAAGCACCAAATGAAAGTACATCGTAGCTGGTAACTCTTTATGATACAGCTTAGTAAATAATACATAGTCCAAAGTAGTAAACTCTTTAAGATTATGCTAAATTATGTCTCCGTTAAATGCAGATCATCATTGCCACCCTTGCGACTCTGGCTTTGGCCGCCCCTCAATACAGCTACGAAGCCCCTGAGGTAAGAGCTGCTAGCAGCGAGGAATTCGCGGCCATCTTGAGGGACGATCGCATCCAAGAAGACGATGGAAAATACAACTTCGAATTCGAAGCTGAAAATGGAATCCAGTTCGCTCAAGTTGGCTCTCCTGATGGACCCGAAGACGCTGTTGTCAAAGCTGGACAGTACTCGTAAGTTACGGCTTGTCTAGGTACTAAAGTTAATATAAATATCTACACATAAGCTTTTTTCGTATAAATATAAACACGCCACCAAAACTCTATCATATATCATCCTTTCAAATTTCAGTTACACCGCCCCTGACGGTACCGACGTCGTTGTGAAGTATGTTGCCGATGAGAACGGATTCCAGCCTCAATCTGACCTCCTTCCAGTGGCTCCTGAGTTCCCTCACCCAATCCCTCAATTCGTCCTCGACCAGATCGCCTTTGCTGCTGAAGAAGACGCCCGTCGTGCCCGTGAAAGATCCGACGAGAGAGCCTCTGTCCGTTCCTTATCCAGTAGCTACGGAGCCCCTCAGTAAAATACGTGTAAAAGATACATAACCCCAAAGACCTCCCTAGAATCCAACGAATACGTGAACTCGAAATGAACATGTATTTATTCTATTTATAAACCAAATAGAATTATTTTTCAATAAAAATATGCAAATATATGTCTTTATTAATTCTAAACTTAAAAACACCAGTTATCTTGAGGGAGGAATAATATATATATATATATATATATATATATATATATATATATATATATATATATATATATATATAAATATATATATATATATATATATATATATATATATATATATATATATATATATATATATATATATATATATATATATATATATATATATATATATATATATATATATATATATATATATATATATATATATATATATATATATATATATATATATATATATATATATATATATATATATATATATATATATATATATATATATATATATATATATATATATATATATATATATATATATATATATATATATATATAAGTCTGTTTCTGAGAAAGGGAAGGATTTTTGACCCTACCATACGATAGGATTGTAAACAGGACAACAATGATTGTGTCTCACAATATGTTTATTTATCTAGTAAAAATGAAGACATGGTCCAAGCCACCGATATCTTTGGAACTATGGATTTAAAATTCATGTGAATACATATCAACACCTGCTCTGGTGGTAAACACATTAACAAAATACAAACAATTTCGTGTTGTCGTAACCAAGTTCTGTATCACTACACCTGAGACTTGTGAGAAATCAACATTTTCCTCTAAAAATGGGCCAAAATGAAATATTTGCAGAGTAAAGAACTGTGATTAATATAATTATTTTTGTGTTCTTTAAGTAAAGTGCTTGATAGATGCTGAAATGAAGCTCAGATGCATTTCACACGAAACTTGAGAAAAAAATGAGCACATAATATTAAAAGTAAATGAGTCTTGCTCAGACATCTGCAGCATTTATCGCTCTTTATCTTCTGTGGCATCACATTTTCCCATGGCTATCAGCTTTTTTAATATAAAGAATCCCTTTTTCATATCTAACATGAATTTCAAGAATAAGCACAAAGGCACTATGTATTGTTTTTCTTAGTATAAAATGATCCTCGGATTAACATGAACCTTCAACGAAGCTAAATTAAAACACTAGATATAATTGACTTAGTCTTCCGTACTAGTTGTATGAATGTCAAAAACTGCGATATTTCGATTTGGGCGGTTTTAGAACTAGAGGTTATAGTTTGAGGCTTCGTAAAAAAACTTCTTTGCAGTATGTAAGAAAGTACATATTTAGTGTAAGAAAAGTTTATGATTGGAATTCGCTAAGCGAGAAAGTAGTTAATGTTATCTGTACTGAAAATTTTAAGGACAAATACTGTAAATATCAATAAGTATAAAAATGGCACAGAGCATATGGCTCTATCCCGTAAGCACAATCTGGTAATTACAAGTACACACACAGACACACACACACACACACACATACAGGCCGAATGAAGACCTTTAGAAGCCATAAGAACATATAGAGATTTTGGTGTCCTCACAAAATTCATATGTAATTGAAAAATAATATAAACAATAATAAAACCATAAAACATTTAGTTTTCGAAATGGAACAAAAGTTACAGAAGTTGGAAAATGTTTATTTTATGTTTACTTTCACTTTATTTATAACCGACAAGATTTTCCTAGTTTTCTATTGTAGAGAGTTTTATCACAAAATCCAAATTTCTAATCTGCTTCCAAAAAATTGGGGGTTCCGTTTCGTTTTCGCCATTACTTTTTCTCTTCACAGTTGCTTAAAATCTATAAAGGTCGTATCCGTCCCTACTTAGAAGACTGCTCAAACATCTGGGGTTCTTCTTCTTATTCTCATCTCCTTGATAGGGTCGAATCTAATGCAGTCGGACTCATTAATGATCCTTCTCTTACTTCTAATCTGGATTCTCTCTCTCTTCGCCATAAGGTGTCATCCCTTTCTCCTCTCTATCGCTACTACATTCATCGCTGCTTTGAAGAGATGGTTAGTTGCATTACTCTAACACTGCCGAGGCCGCGTACCACTCGCCAAGCGGCCTCATCTTACAGGTACTGTGTGGAAATTTGTAGCTTGTGGATTGGTCGGTGCAGCAACTGCTTCTTCCCATCTACCTCCAGACTCTGGAACTCTCTTCCTCCTTCTGTCTTTCCAAATTCTTTTGACCTATCTCCCTTGAAATACGGATCTATCGTCATCTCAGGGCCTAATCCTCCTTATCTCTAGGCCCTTAGTACTTTGAATATTTTTTCAGTCTGACCTTTTCCTTTGTGTATCATTACATCATCTCCGCCTTGACCATAAGCTTTTTCTTTCCCTTCGTTTTAATGTTTTCTCGTGCTCGAACCTTTATTGATGAGGGCAGTGTTTTACCTGTCCCGGTGTCACACTCATAAAAAAATAGTCTTAGGTAATGCATCTGCTTCTGCAATTACCAGAGATAAGACATTTTCAATCTTGCTTATTTTTGCTGGAGGGATTTTTATTATACTTCAACTTAGAAAATGAACTCTCACCTGAGCAATTTGTGACCATTAATGTGTAAAGCCGTGCAAACTCCCCTTAAAGGGGGGTTTACACGGTCAAACGGTTCATCGAACGCGGTTCGACAGACAAGTGTTTGAAGTGGATCTCGAACGTGTGAACGGGGTATTGTGTTTGAAGTGCTGTTCGAACGTGTGAACGGGGTATTTGGTTGTCGAACACGTTTGTCGAACGTGTTCGACAACCAAATACCCCGTTCACATGTTTGAACATCGATTCAAATACTTGTCTGTCGAACTGCGTTCGACGAACCGTTTGACCGTGTAAACCCCCCTTAAGTAGATGATAAAGTGACATTAAATGGCACATCACTTAAAAAAAACCCATTTGTTATTACTTTATATATCCCTCCTCTTCATTTCACTTTTGTTTAAAGCTTCTCAACAATTGTGTTAAAGGTGGTGAAACGAAATTTGTTTCTTGTATTCTGTTCCTTTTCTTCATTAATGATCATCTTCATTCCCCATATCCTCTCTTATCCACGCTTCAGGCGACGATTCTACCTTTCATTTTTCCTCTGTATTCTCTTCACAACCTTTACTGCTACTCGTAATCAGTCTCGTATCAGTCCTTCTTCAAGTTTCACTTCCGATTTGCAGAGAGTATCTGAGTGGGAAACTCAAAATTTAGTTAAATCTAATGCCTCCAAGACACAGTTTCTGGTTATCTCTTTATCTTCTCCTCCTCCTGATAGCCCAATTGTCATAGGAACTAACTAAAATACTCCCTTTATCCTATTAACATACTAGGCAATCAGATAGCCTTTAACTTGTCTTGGAAGAGTTACATAATCCAAATTTCCATATCTGCATCCGAAATATTGGGGTTTCCATTCGTTTTCATCATTGCTTTTCCTCTGTTTAGTTACTTTAAATCTATAAAGGTCTAATCCGTCTCTGCTAAGAATACTGCTCGCACATCTGGGGTGCTTCTTCTTATACTTATCTTCTTGATAGGGTTCAATCTAAAGCAGTCAGACTCATTAATGATCCTTCTGTTACTGCTAATCTGGATTTTCTTACTATTCTTCGCCTTAAAGTATCATCTATTTCTATTTTCCATCATTATTACCTCAGTCACTGCTCTGATGAGTTGGTGATCAGCAGCCCTTCCCCGCTGCCAAGGAAGTGTAAACTCGCCAAGTGGCCTAGTCTCACAGGTGCTGTGTGGAGTATCGTCACTCCCGGATTGGCCACTGCCCTGACTACGTTTTCTATTCCACCTCTAGTTTCTGGAACTCGCTTCCTTCTTTTGTTTTTCCTAATCTACATGGTCTTCCTTCCTTCCAAAAGTGGATCTATCGTCATCTCAGGGGCAAATCCTGTCATATCTCTAGTTTTTCATTACTTTGGCTTTCTTTTCAGCCCGATCTTTTCCTATTGCTTATCATTTTCTTATTTCTGCCTTGTCTTTAAGCTTCTACATTTTCTTCGTCTCAATGTTTTCTTGGTGCCCAGTTGCGATGGGGGCGCTATCCTTGCCTATCCCGGTGTCACAATCATAAAAAAAAAGATATACTTCTGTTGCATCTTAGTTACAAATTAATTTGCTTCTCTTCTAGCGTATCCCTTTTTGTGACTGGTCTTCAGTTATACATTATAATGTTTCTAAACTTTTAAGGGAAGAATTTGAAATGGCTACAGTTGTCATAACATTTGCTTTCCACCTGAGAAGGGCTTTATGACATATTAATTTCCAAAACAATCTTTGAAAATGTTGATCAAGGTGGTTTCCAAAGAAAGTACTATGTAACGGTATCGCTCAAATGTTTAAATTGTATGAGCATTATATACATAGGTCTTTCAAACCACAAGACAAATGAAAATGCTAAAAAATAAATCACACAGTTATTTCAAGGAAAAGCTACGTTAGTGTACAATATAATAAAGACAACATTAAATGGAAGCTATAAGCTTAATCAGTTTCATTGAAATCATTAGAAAAAGAACTGATATAAAAGCCCCAGTCTTGCTAGTCTGCACCTAAGAAGAGAATAACAGTTCATTGTTAAAAAATGTAACTATGGTACTTCTGTCAGGTGTAAAACGTTGTTGACTTGGCGACATATATGTATAGGAAACATCAAGTGCTTATAAAAACGACTATCAGCGTCTAAGGCCAAGGAGTGGTTCTGGAACAACTTCAACGGCCTAGTCAATGAAGGTGAAGGTTCGATGATATAGGTAAGGTCACAAATCTCTTTTTTCTCCTCCTACACCTCCTCCCAATCCTCATTTTGTCCATATCCTCCTTACTCTGAGTGCCATATATAAGGCAATGCAATTCCAGAGAAGTCACCAGTATCTGGTGACAACAGTCAACATGAACTTCGTGAGTACAGATAAAATAATTGAAATAAACAGCACACTATACAGTGCATATCTATAGGCAGCAATTGTTTGGCCTGCACAAGAAGAAAGACAACATAATTTAATTAAAAAAATGAAGACAATACTTATGCTTCAATAATTGCGTGTGTATGCCTGTGTCTGGGTGTGTGAATGAAGTGTACGTTTGCGTGTGTGTGTGTGTGTGTGTGTGTGTGTGTAAATCGAAGCAGTGAGTAACCCCTTTAATCAAATGGATATTACGTAAACACCAAATGAAAGTACATCGTAGCTGGTAACTCTTTATGATACAGCTTAGTAAATAATACATAGTCCAAAGTAGTAAACTCTTTAAGATTATGCTAAATTATGTTTCCGTTAAATGCAGATCATCATTGCCACCCTTGTGACTCTGGCTGTGGCCGCCCCTCAATACAGCTACGAAGCCCCTGAGGTAAGAGCTGCTAGCAGCGAGGAATTCGTGGCCATCTTGAGGGACGATCGCATCCAAGAAGACGATGGAAAATACAACTTCAAATTCGAAGCTGAAAATGGAATCCAGTTCGCTCAAGTTGGCTCTCCTGATGGACCCGAAGACGCTGTTGTCAAAGCTGGACAGTACTCGTAAGTTACGGCTTGTCTAGGTACTAAAGTTAATCTAAATACCTACACATATATCATCCTTTCAAATTTCAGTTACACCGCCCCTGACGGTACCGACGTCGTTGTGAAGTATGTTGCCGATGAGAACGGTTTCCAGCCTCAATCTGACCTCCTTCCAGTGGCTCCTGAGTTCCCTCACCCAATCCCTCAATTCGTCCTCGACCAGATCGCCTTTGCTGCTGAAGAAGACGCCCGTCGTGCCCGTGAAGGATCCGACGAGAGAGCCTCTGTCCGTTCCTTATCCAGTAGCTACGGAGCCCCTCAGTAAAATACGTGTAAAAGATACATAACCCCAAAGATCTTCCTAGAATCCAACGAATACGTGAACTCGAAATGAACATGTATTTATTCTATTTATAAACCAAATAGAATTATTTTTCAATAAAAATATGCAAATATATGTCTTTATTAATTCTAAACTTAAAAACACCAGTTATCTTGAGGGAGGAATAATATATATATATATATATATATATATATATATATATATATATATATATATATATATATATATATATATATATATATATATATATATATATATATGTCTGTTTCTGAGAAAGGGAAGAATTTTTGACCCTACCATACGATAGGATTGTAAACAGGACAACAATGATTGTGTCTCACAATATGTTTATTTATCTAGTAAAAATGAAGACATGGTCCAAGCCACCGATATCTTTAGAACTATGGATTTAAAATTCATGTGAATACATATCAACACCTGCTCTGGTGGTAAACACATTAACAAAATACAAACAATTTCGTTTTGTCGAAACCAAGTTCTGCATCACTACACCTGAGACTTGTGAGAAATCAACATTTTCCTCTAAAAATGTGCCAAAATGAAATATTTGAAGAGTAAAGAACTGTGATTAATATAATTATTTTTGTGTTCTTTAAGTAAAGTGCTTGATAGATGCTGAAATGAAGCTCAGATGCATTTCACACGAAACTTGAGAAAAAAATGAGCACATAATATTAAAACTAAAGGAGTCTTGCTCAGACATTTGCAGCATTAATCGCTATTTGTCTTCTGTGGCATCACATTTTCCCATGGCTATCAGCTTTTTTAATATAAAGAATCCCTTTTTCATATCTAACATGAATTTCAAGAATAAGCACAAAGGCACTATGTATTGTTTTTCTTAGTATAAAATGATCCTCGGATTAACATGAACCTTCACAGAAGCTAAATTACAACACAAGATATAATTGACTTAGTCTCCCGTACTAGTTGAATGAATGTCAAATACTGCGATATTTTGATATGGGTGGCTCTAGAACTAGAGGTTATAGTTTGAGGCTTCATAAAAAAACTTCTTTGCAGTATGTAAAAAAGTAAATTTTTAGTGTAAGAAAAGTTTATGATTGAAATTCGCCAATCGAGAAAGTAGATAATATTGTCTGTATTGAAAATTTTAAGGACAAATACTATAAATATCAATAAGTATATAAATGGTACAGATCATATGGTTCTTTCCAGTAAGCACAACCTGGTAATTACAAATACACACACAGACACAGACACACACACATACGGGCCGAATGAAGACCTTTTGAAGCCATAAGAACATAAAGAGATTTTGGTGCCCACACAAAATTAATATGTAATTGAAAAAATTTAAACAGTAATAAATCCATAAAACTTTGAGTTTTCGAAATGGAACAAAAGTTACAGAAGTTGGAAAATGTTTATTTTATGCTTACTTTCACTTTGTTTATAGCCGAAAAGTTTTTCCTACTTTTCTATTGTAAAGAGTTTGATCACAAAATCCAAATTTCTAAATCTGCATCCAAAAAATTGGGGGTTCCGTTTCGTTTTCGTCATTACTTTTTCTCTTCACAGTTGCTTAAAATCTATAAAGGTCTTATCCGTCCCTGCTTAGAATACTGCTCACACATCTGGGATGCTTCTTCTTATTCTCATCTCCTTGATAGGGTCGAATCTAAGGCAGTCAAACTCATTATTGATCCTTCTCTTACTTCTAATCTGGATTCTCTCTCTCTTCGCCATAAGGTATCATCTCTTTCTCTTCTCTATCGATACTACATCCATTGCTGCTCTGATGAGTTGGTTAGTTGCATCCCTCTAACACTGCCGAGGCCGCGTAACACTCGCCAAACGGTCTCATCTTCAAAAGCGGATCTATCGTCATCTCAGCGCCTAATCCTCCATATTTCTAGGCCCTTAGTACTTTGAATATTTTTTCAGTCTGGCATTTTCCTTTGTGTATCATTACATCATCTCCGCCTTAACCATAAGCTTTTTCTTTCCATTCGTCTTAATGTTTTCTCTTGCTCGGGCCTTTATTGATGAAGGCAGTTTTTTGCCTATCCCGGTGTCATACACAGAAAAATAGTAGTCTTAGGTAATGAATCTGCTTCTGCAATTACCAGAGATAAGACATTTTTAATCTTGCTTAGTTTTGATGGTGGGATTTTTATTATACTTCATCTTAAAAAATGATATCTCAGCTGAGCAATTTGTGACCATCAATATTAAAAATATGCGAAAGTTAATGTCTGAATTTGAAAAGTCATGCTCAGTACTATCTTCTACAATTATATAATAAAGTTCATAATGACTAAATTTTGTTTTTACATTTTTATTTCGTTCTGAAGTTATGGCACTCATATGAGTGAAACTGTAGCAACCCAGCTAAGGAATTAGTTCAGTTCTTCTGAGTAAACGACAGTCAGCTTTTGACAACGCTGAGAATGTCAGTAGATGATGAAGTAACATTGTGGATCACATTAATTAACAAAAGAAAATCTATGTGATATTCATATCACTTCTGTGTGAAGCTTGTCAACACCTGTATAGAAGGTGGTGATGTGAAGAGTATCTCTTGCATTAAGATATACTTCCGGTGCATGTCCGTCTTTGGGTACCTAATATTTGATACATTTAGGAGCTTGAGCTACCTCGTAATCAATATTTCGTAGCATTCTCTTCGTAGCTGCTTCGTATCTTTCAACTTCATCTAATGAAGCGCACAGATGGACGGCTAATGATTCATAAAAATGATGAGGTGACATTGTATGGTATACTTTTAAGTTCGCATTCTTATGCTGTAGAACCTGGTTTGCTCTATGACAATGTTGCAAAATCTCATTCCAAATAATCAACATGAAAAACGAGATATAGCCCTTGCATCTTAATGGCAGCATAATGTTCATCTCTTCTAGCATGTATCCCTAATTCTAATTCTTGTGAAGTTTTAAGGGGAGATTTCAAATTGCTGTAGTTGCCATAGCATATGCCTCCCATATGAGAGTGATTTTAAGACATCTTCATTCCCAAAACAACCTTTAAAAAGGGTTGATGAAGGTGGTTTCCAAACAAGAAACAAACAAATCGTTCAAGTAAACAAGTTCTATGAACAGTAGACTTTTATTTCTTTGAAATCACAGGGTAAATGAAAATGTGAATAACGTGAATTATGCAATGTTATTTTGAAGATCATG
>JAXCGZ010015253.1:75000-123945 GCA_037179515.1 Halocaridina rubra | reverse complement strand
TCACTTCTTCCCTTCTAAATGTTTTTCTTGTCAGGGATTATCATTAGTTCTTCTCAAAAAGCAGGTGAACGAAAGGAAAAGGGAAAAATCATTTATCATCTTTTTTTCAATCCATCGTAAATCTTAGATAATCGCCAGGATTTTTAGGCCAGAGTGAGGTATTCCACAGGAAAATTTCAACAGTATGTGACCTGACTCTGCTTCTTAGCCTAGATTCTTATGCATGTGAGAAAAACGTGACCGTAAAAACAACAGCAAAATTGTCTTTTGTAAATATATTATTTTATTTCAGTTTTATTTATAGAAATATTCTTCTCGAAAATCTAATTGCGTACACATTGAAATGTATGAAATCATATGAAAAATCTGCTCGTTAAAAAATGCACAAACACATTTCTCTCTCTCTCTCTCTCTCTCTCTCTCTCTCTCTCTCTCTCTCTCTCTCTCTCCTCTCTCTCTCTCTCTCTCTCTCTCTTTCTTTCTTTCTTTCTTTCTTTTTTTCTTTCTTTCTTTCTTTATATGTATATATATATATATATATATATATATATATATATATATATATATATATATATATATATATATATATATATATATATGTATGTATTATTGTAATATTAATTTTCATTATAAAGTGGCAGTGATATCCTATAACGAAAGTTAATTTCATTATTGAAAATAAAAATAGTATATATATATATATATATATATATATATATATATATATATATATATATATATATATATATATATATGTGTGTGTGTGTGTGTGTGTGTGTGTGTGTGTGTGTGTGATTACCTAATTGTGATTACCTAATTGTGCTTACGGGAAAGAGCCCAAAGCTCGTATCTTCCCGTCTCCTCATCGGTTCCATTTTAGACTTAGTGATACTTATCATACCTGTCCTTAAAACTATGGATTGAGATAGCATTAACTACCTCCTCGCTTAGCCAATTCCAATTATCAACTACTCTTACGCTGAAAAAGTATTTCCTTACATCCTGCAAAGAAGTTTTCTTACCAAGCTTCAAACTATGACCTCTAGTTCTAGAGCCAGCCATATCGAAATATCGATCCCTATCCACTCTATCATAACCATGAAGGAATTTAAAGACTGTCACCATATCCCCCCTTACTCTTCTAGCTTCGAGTGATGGTAAGTCTAATTCCCTCAGCCTCTCATCATAACTGAGATTGCGTATTTCTGGCACCAGTTTCGTGGCATGTCTTTGAACTTTTTCAAGCTTAGCTATGTGCTTTTTCAAGTGCGGATTCCAAAAGGGGGTTGCATATTCCAGTTTTGGCCTCACATAGGTTACATAAATATTTCTGAACATTTCCTTGTCCATGTGCCTGAAGGCTACCCTTACATTTGATAAGAATGCATATGCTGCCCTTACTATGCCATTTATATGTATTTCTGGAGACAAATCTGCCAGTATGTTTACTCCTAGATCTCTCTCATTTTCTGTCTCTTGAAGTTGTACTCCAGCCACCGAGTAGTCAAGCTTGGGCCTTCTTGCACTTGTACCCATTCTCATTACCTTACATTTTGAAGTATTGAATTTCATTAGCCACTTTTCTGACCACTCATGCAGATTATTTAGATCCTCCTGAAGTTCTCTACCATTGTTCTCGTTTTTTTACTTTCTTCACAATCTTTGCATCATCTGCAAACATATTCATGAATGAATTTACAGACTCTGGTAGGTCATTTACATATACAAGGAACAAAAGTGGCCCTAAAACTGAACCCTGTGGAACTCCACTACTAACTCTTCTCCATTCAGACACTGAGTGTCTTACTCTAACCCTCTGTTCCCTTCCTTCTAAGTAAGTTTTTATCCATTCCAAAACATTTCCACCTATTCTAGCCATTGAGTGCAGCTTCCTAATAAGTCTCCCATGTGGAACAGTGTCAAACGCTTTCTGGAAGTCTAGGAATATGCAATCTGCCCAGCCCTCTCTTTCCTGTAAGATTTGGCTTACCTCATCATAAAATTCTAATAAGTTTGTTACTGTTGATCTACCTTCTCTGAAGCCATGTTGCCTCACTGATAAAAAGTTGAAGGATTCCAAGTGAAGAGAGATATGTTTCCTTAGTAGTTTCTCCATAACTTTGCAAACTATGCTGGTCAAGGAAACTGGTCTATAGTTCAGAGCCGTATCCCTCCTTCCCTTTTTGAAGATAGGTATCACATTTGCTTGTTTCCAGCATCTTGGAATCTCCCCCGACTCCAGTGACTCCTTAAATATGATACTTAGTGCCACTGATATTGTGTTTGCGCATTTCTTAAGCACATGAGGGGATATGTCATCAGGACCTGTAGCTTTATGAACATCTAAATCCATCAGCGCTTTGCATACCTCTGTGGCTGTAAGGTTGATGTTCTCTAATACCGGCCCTTGAGCTTCTATCACTGCAATCTGAGGGGGTGGGGTATTTTCTACTGTAAATACTGACTGAAACTCCTTGTTCAATTCTTTGCAGATCTCTTCATCCGTCTCAGTGATGCTTCCATCCGCTCTCTTTAGCCTTAAAACCTGTTCTTTTACCTTCAGTTTTCCTCTGATAAAGCTGTGGAAAAGCTTGGGATTTTCTTTAGCCTTCCTGGTGATGTCCCTCTCATAATCTCTCTCTGCCTCTCTCCTTTTACTTAGGTAGTCATTTCTTGCTCTTTTGTAGGTTTGCCAGGCATTTATGTTTTTTCTCCTCCTATACCTTTTCCAGCATTTGTCTCTCCACTCCTTAGCTCTTTTACACCCATTATCGAACCATTTCTCTCTGGTGTGTGTGTGTGTGTGTGTGTGTGTGTGATTACCTAATTGTGATTACCTAATTGTGTTTACGGGAAAGAGCCCAAAGCTCGTATCTTCCCGTCTCCTGATCGGTTCCATTTTTAGACTTAGTGATACTTATCATACCTGTCCTTAAAACTATGGATTGAGGTAGCATTAACTACCTCCTCGCTTAGCGAATTCCAATTATCAACTACTCTTACACTGAAAAAGTATTTCCTTACATCCTGCAAACAAGTTTTCTTCCGAAGCTTCAAACTATGACCTCTAGTTCTAGAGCCAGCCATATCGAAATATCGATCCCTATCCACTCTATCATAACCATGAAGGAATTTAAAGACTGTCACCATATCCCCCCTTACTCTTCTAGCTTCGAGTGATGGCAAGTCTAATTCCCTCAGCCTCTCATCATAACCGAGATTGCGTATTTCTGGCACCAGTTTCGTGGCATGTCTTTGAACTTTTTCAAGCTTAGCTATGTGCTTTTTCAAGTGCGGATTCCAAAAGGGGGCTGCATATTCGAGTTTTGGCCTCACATAGGTTACATAAATATTTCTGAACATTTCCTTGTCCATGTGCCTGAAGGCTACCCTTACATTTGATAAGAATGCATATGCTGCCCTTACTACGCCATTTATATGTATTTCTGGAGACAAATCTGCCAATATGTTTACTCCTAGATCTCTCTCATTTTCTGTCTCCTGAAGCTGTACTCCAGCCACCGAGTAGTCAAGCTTGGGCCTTCTTGCACTTGTACCCATTCTCATTACCTTACATTTTGAGGTATTGAATTTCATTAGCCACTTTTCTGACCACTCATGCAGATTATTTAGATCCTCCTGAAGTTCTCTACCATTGTTCTCGTTTTTTACTTTCTTCACAATCTTTGCATCATCTGCAAACATATTCATGAATGAATTTACAGACTCTGGTAGGTCATTTACATATACAAGGAACAAAAGTGGCCCTAAAACTGAACCCTGTGGAACTCCACTACAAACTCTTCTCCATTCAGACACTGAGTGTCTTACTCTAACCCTCTGTTCCCTTCCTTCTAAGTAAGTTTTTATCCATTCCAAGACATTTCCACCTATTCTAGCCATTGATTGCAGCTTCCTAATAAGTCTCCCATGTGGAACAGTGTCAAACGCTTTCTGGAAGTCTAGGAATATGCAATCTGCCCAACCCTCTCTTTCCTGTAAGATTTGGCTTACCTCATCATAAAATTCTAATAAGTTTGTTACTGTTGATCTTCCTTCTCTGAAGCCATGTTGCCTCACTGACAAAAAGTTGAAGGATTCCAAGTGAAGAGAGATATGTTTCCTTAGTAGTTTCTCCATAAGTTTGCAAACTATGCTGGTCAAGGAAACTGGTCTATAGTTCAGAGCCGTATCCCTCCTTCCCTTTTTGAAGATAGGTATCACATTTGCTTGTTTCCAGCATCTTGGAATCTCCCCCGACTCCAATGACTCCTTAAATATGATACTTAGTGCCACTGATATTGTGCTTGCGCATTTTTTAAGCACATGAGGGGATATGTCATCAGGACCTGTAGCTTTATGAACATCTAAATCCATCAGCGCCTTGCATACCTCTGTGGCTGTAAGGTTGATGTTCTCTAATACCGGCCCTTGAGCTTCTATCACTGCAATCTGAGGGGGTGGGGTATTTTCTACTGTAAATACTGACTGAAACTCCTTGTTCAATTCTTTGCAGATCTCTTCGTCCGTCTCAGTGATGCTTCCATCCGCTCTCTTTAGCCTTAAAACCTGTTCTTTTACCTTCAGTTTTCCTCTGATAAAGCTGTGGAAAAGCTTGGGATTTTCTTTAGCCTTCCTGGTGATGTCCCTCTCATAATCTTTCTCTGCCTCTCTCCTTTTACTTAGGTAGTCATTTCTTGCTCTTTTGTAGGTTTGCCAGGCATTTATGTTTTTTCTCCTCCTATACCTTTTCCAGCATTTGTCTCTCCACTCCTTAGCTCTTTTACACCCATTATCGAACCATTTCTCTCTGGCATGAATTACACCTACTTTGGTGACAGGTATGCAGCAATCTACTATCTTCCCATATTTCTCACAAAAGATGTCATACATTTCTTGTACAGATTTGTTGTAAAATAAGGTTCTCCAGTCAATAACTGCAAAAAGCTCATTCATTTTGATGTAATCTCCTTTCTGATAGTTCCTCCTCATGTCCTCAGTGCCTCTACTCTCAGGAAGAATGTCTTCAATGATATACTCCATCAACAACACACAGTGGTCACTCTTTCCAATTGGTGGTTCATACTCAATATTTTCAATATCCAACACATTATCTGTGAACACCAGATCAAGTAGTGATGGCTCATCCCCACCCCTGGCTCTTGTTGGTTCCATTACATGTTGGTGTAGGAAATTCCCTTGTACGCAATCTAGGAATCTTGCCCCAAAGGAGTCCTCACCACTGTGTGGGTCAAGATTTATCCAATCTATCTCTTTATGATTAAAGTCTCCCATAATCAAAATCCTACATTTTTTCTCCCGCGCCATGTTAACAACTGAGTTTATGACTTCAATCGTACCTATATGACTTTCCTCATAAATTTCAAGCCTATTTTGGTTCCTTGGTGGGTTGTATACAACAGTTATTATAATGCTCTCTGACCCAGTATTTATGCGAGCAACAAGAAATTCCCTGAACTCACTTTCTATAGCCAAGTTTATCTCTTCAGCTTGAATCCTCTCACTTATGAGCAGTGCTATCCCTCCACCAGTCCTCTCAGATCTTTCGACCCTTAGTATTCTGAAGCCCTTAGGAAAAACTGTGACACTGTTTATGTCCTCACTCAACTTAGTCTCTGTAATTGCTACTATATCTGCCTTACTGTTGTGAATCCTATCTTTTAATTCTACTGCCTTACCAGCTAATCCATCAGCATTTGTGTATAACAATCTTAATGAGGCCCCATCCCCTGATCTTCTGTCATTATCTTCTTTATCTCCCCTTTGTCTGGAAGTATTCCGTAACGAAAATTTTTTTTCTCTTCCTCATTTCTTTCATCATTTAACCTTCTTGCCTCTTGCAACAAGTTTTTGATCTTTCCCATCTCTTCCTGTGTTCTGTATCGTCTAATGAACACTTCTTTGCATTCTTGAAGGTCTTTTAGACTTTTTTTTCTCAACAATATTTCCCTACATGTCTCCCCTCTCTCAAAGGTTACTTTTGTTGGTCTCGGCTTTCCTTCCCTGGAATATTTACCTAGTTGGTGTATGTTTACAATATCCTCAGGACCACAGACTACTCCAAGCTTTCTTATCAGGTCTACAACCCTAGCTTTATTTTCTTCAAGTCTCCCCTGCCATGTTGGCTCCTGGGATTCACTTATGCCTGAGATTACCACTGTCTTCTCCTTATCAAGTGCCTGTCTGATGAGTGGGTTTGCCCTTTCCATCACAACGTCTTTCATTTTTTCGATTACTGTCTCTTTATAATCAACTGTTTGTATGTTTTCCAGTGCCACCACCTTTACAGCCTCTTTTACTGCCACATTCCCCTTTAGTGCATCAGCAAAGGACGTTTTCATGGCATCATTTTCCATATTCAGCTCCTGGAACTCTTTTCTGAACTGTTCAATGTTTTCCTTAATCTGAACATTCCAAGCAGCAATCTCGTCTCTCTCAGAAGATAGCAGTGAACTAACATCTAATTCCTTTAGGTTGTCATTTAGCTGTTTGTTTTTATCTTCTTGATTAGAAATTCTAGATTCTAGTTGACTCTTTTCCCCTTCCAGCTTCTTTATTCTTTTTTCTAGTTCCTTTCTCTCCTGCCCTTGTGCTTTATTTGCTTCCTCCAAAGATCTTATTTGTTCTCTGAGTGTTTCATTCTCTTTCATTTCTCCATCCATATTCCGAATTTTATCATCAAGGCTTGTAACCATTTCCTCTAACTTCTTGATTCTCTGTTTAAGTCCTCTGATGACTACCCCTTCTCCCGACCCATGGGTGGGAGAGGTTTGGGACAGAGATGGCTTCATTTTTATGTTCTCCCTCTCACAGAATATAGAAAGAAGACGAGAAAGAGGAAAAAAAAAAAAAAAAAAAAAAAAAAAAAAAGTGTGTGTGTGTGTGTGTGTGTGTGTGTGTGTGTGTGTGTGTGTGTGTGTGTGTGTGTGTGTGTGTGTGTGTGTGTGTGTGTGTGAATGCGAGTTATAACGGACTTATTACACGTTGTTTCAGAAAATTAAATAAAATGGAATATGAACATCTTACAGAGTCTGTAACATGCATTAAATACATCATTTACATTATGAATACAAAAACGTGTGATTACCTAATTGTGATTACCTAATTGTGTTGTGTGTGTGTGATTACCTAATTGTGATTACCTAATTGTGTTTACGGGAAAGAGCCCAACGCTCGTATCTTCCCGTCTCCTGATCGGTTCCATTTTTAGACTTAGTGATACTTATCATACCTGTCCTTAAAACTATGGATTGAGGTAGCATTAACTACCTCCTCGCTTAGCGAATTCCAATTATCAACTACTCTTACACTTACACTGAAAAAGTATTTCCTTACATCCTGCAAACAAGTTTTCTTCCGAAGCTTCAAACTATGACCTCTAGTTCTAGAGCCAGCCATATCGAAATATCGATCCCTATCCACTCTATCATAACCATGAAGGAATTTAAAGACTGTCACCATATCCCCCCTTACTCTTCTAGCTTCGAGTGATGGCAAGTCTAATTCCCTCAGCCTCTCATCATAACCGAGATTGCGTATATCTGGCACCAGTTTCGTGGCATGTCTTTGAACTTTTTCAAGCTTAGCTATGTGCTTTTTCAAGTGCGGATTCCAAAAGGGGGCTGCATATTCGAGTTTTGGCCTCACATAGGTTACATAAATATTTATGAACATTTCCTTGTCCATGTGCCTGAAGGCTACCCTTACATTTGATAAGAATGCATATGCTGCCCTTACTACGCCATTTATATGTATTTCTGGAGACAAATCTGCCAATATGTTTACTCCTAGATCTCTCTCATTTTCTGTCTCCTGAAGCTGTACTCCAGCCACCGAGTAGTCAAGCTTGGGCCTTCTTGCACTTGTACCCATTCTCATTACCTTACATTTTGAGGTATTGAATTTCATTAGCCACTTTTCTGACCACTCATGCAGATTATTTAGATCCTCCTGAAGTTCTCTACCATTGTTCTCGTTTTTTACTTTCTTCACAATCTTTGCATCATCTGCAAACATATTCATGAATGAATTTACAGACTCTGGTAGGTCATTTACATATACAAGGAACAAAAGTGGCCCTAAAACTGAACCCTGTGGAACTCCACTACTAACTCTTCTCCATTCAGACACTGAGTGTCTTACTCTAACCCTCTGTTCCCTTCCTTCTAAGTAAGTTTTTATCCATTCCAAGACATTTCCACCTATTCTAGCCATTGATTGCAGCTTCCTAATAAGTCTCCCATGTGGAACAGTGTCAAACGCTTTCTGGAAGTCTAGGAATATGCAATCTGCCCAACCCTCTCTTTCCTGTAAGATTTGGCTTACCTCATCATAAAATTCTAATAAGTTTGTTACTGTTGATCTTCCTTCTCTGAAGCCATGTTGCCTCACTGACAAAAAGTTGAAGGATTCCAAGTGAAGAGAGATATGTTTCCTTAGTAGTTTCTCCATAAGTTTGCAAACTATGCTGGTCAAGGAAACTGGTCTATAGTTCAGAGCCGTATCCCTCCTTCCCTTTTTGAAGATAGGTATCACATTTGCTTGTTTCCAGCATCTTGGAATCTCCCCCGACTCCAATGACTCCTTAAATATGATACTTAGTGCCACTGATATTGTGTTTGCGCATTTTTTAAGCACATGAGGGGATATGTCATCAGGACCTGTAGCTTTATGAACATCTAAATCCATCAGCGCCTTGCATACCTCTGTGGCTGTAAGGTTGATGTTCTCTAATACCGGCCCTTGAGCTTCTATCACTGCAATCTGAGGGGGTGGGGTATTTTCTACTGTAAATACTGACTGAAACTCCTTGTTCAATTCTTTGCAGATCTCTTCGTCTGTCTCAGTGATGCTTCCATCCGCTCTCTTTAGCCTTAAAACCTGTTCTTTTACCTTCAGTTTTCCTCTGATAAAGCTGTGGAAAAGCTTGGGATTTTCTTTAGCCTTCCTGGTGATGTCCCTCTCATAATCTTTCTCTGCCTCTCTCCTTTTACTTAGGTAGTCATTTCTTGCTCTTTTGTAGGTTTGCCAGGCATTTATGTTTTTTCTCCTCCTATACCTTTTCCAGCATTTGTCTCTCCACTCCTTAGCTCTTTTACACCCATTATCGAACCATTTCTCTCTGGCATGAATTACACCTACTTTGGTGACAGGTATGCAGCAATCTACTATCTTCCCATATTTCTCACAAAAGATGTCATACATTTCTTGTACAGATTTGTTGTAAAATAAGGTTCTCCAGTCAATAACTGCAAAAAGCTCATTCATTTTGATGTAATCTCCTTTCTGATAGTTCCTCCTCATGTCCTCAGTGCCTCTACTCTCAGGAAGAATGTCTTCAATGATATACTCCATCAACAACACACAGTGGTCACTCTTTCCAATTGGTGGTTCATACTCAATATTTTCAATATCCAACACATTATCTGTGAACACCAGATCAAGTAGTGATGGCTCATCCCCACCCCTGGCTCTTGTTGGTTCCATTACATGTTGGTGTAGGAAATTCCCTTGTACGCAATCTAGGAATCTTGCCCCAAAGGAGTCCTCACCACTGTGTGGGTCAAGATTTATCCAATCTATCTCTTTATGATTAAAGTCTCCCATAATCAAAATCCTACATTTTTTCTCCCGCGCCATGTGTGTGTGTGTGTGTGTGTGTGTGTGTGTGTGTGTGTGTGTGTGTGTGTGTGTGTGTGTGTGTGCGTGTGTGTGTGTGTGTGTGTGTGTGTGAGTGCGTTTCCTTTAATTAAATATTCCAAGTTTCATCGAAAACATCAGTCACTTTGTTGATGTAAGATATTGGAAAGGCAAAACTTTGAATTCTGGTGCTAAAATATTTATAAACCAGATCGACAACTTTTTACAAATCGTACAACGCATATTCATACAATATTCGAGAACACTGATGTACAGCTTAAGTAGTCACCGTGGCTCAAGCGGTAGCGTCTGCGACTCTGAGGCGTCAGGTCGAAGGTTCGAGTTCCGTCACGGTCTGAGGTTAGCAAGGGCATGCACTCAGGGTAACGATTACATCTGCCAAAACAAGTCCTTCGCAAGAAGGCAACAGTCCTAGCCCTTAGTAGAAAAAGGAGTTCGTGACGTAAAACCGGAACTGATGTACAGCTTAAACTAGGGGGTTAATGAAAGTCTATCCACACTATATAAAAAAGGCCAGCTTGAAAAAGTGGCATTCCTAAAGACACAAAGCAATACTAAGCTTAGATCTAACCAACAAAGGAATGTCAATCTTTGACGTTAATATATATGAGGAAAAACCAATAAAACCTATATAAAAAAAATCAGTAAACGCAAAATGTGGCACTGTGAAACTAGGTCAAAACACGAGCTATAAAACATGCTTTATAGTCTCCGAAATTCCCGTGATCCATATTCAATTAGCGGTCGTTCCATAATTGAATCGAATCTGGGATTACCTAGATTATTATGATCAAGTTCTAACCACACAATGAATGAAGACCGAATGTGACGTCACTTTCGCCTGTAAATACATAATGATGGAAGACCTAATGTAACAGTATCTACCTTTAACTCATTCCCAATGGTTAAAACTGATTCTTCGTATATGGTGTACAAAAGTATAGAGGGAAATTAAAGATTTTGATGATTCGTAGATATGCCTACAGCTACACGGAATATTCTTGGATATTCATTACACATTTTTTATCATCCCTTCACATCTGATAAGTCATTATACTCTATATCTCTGTTTCTATTTACTTTATGTATTCTTCGTGCCCAGGCCCGATAAGGGCTGTTTTTTTTTATTATTTTTTGGCTCATCCTGGTGTCACAATCATGAAAACAAAAGTGTGTACTACATACTTTTGTACGTAATAAAACAGATTTTCCAATCTTCATTCTGAAGATATGAAAGTAATACTTTAATTTCCGATAACTATATAAAGTTTATAAGACGCAATGAAGACTGTCATCTTGATGGAATAATAAAATATAAAGTCTTAGCAATTCCAATATTCAAGTCTATGTCAACCCAATGGGAACACATTATATAAATGCACAGCTTAAATCATTATCATTTTTTCCCTCAATGGTTTATTGTCCAGCAGACTGTGATTAAAACAGGATATGTCCCTTTTTTCGACTACATAATATTCACTGTGGGAGTGCCTGTGTATGTTACAAATTCCCTCGCCTCATCTAATCTACAGCTGGAACCATTACATTCCGCTTGGGAGACTTATCAATATGTAATTCAGAAGCTGCAATTCTCAAACGCCCTCGTCTTCAATAACAACATCTGACTATCGAATATATATCAGAAATTGTCCTTCCCTCGAGAAATTATTGAATTGTTCCACGCTACATCATTTCCACATTTCATCTCAATGAATTTCTACCAGAAATGGAAAAAAAAAATCACTTCGATTTTCCCTCTTCTTCTCCTTTGAGCTCTTCTCGTTTCCCTACCAATTTCCTTTACATTTCCGATACTGGATAACGGTGCTGGGAATAATACTGGAGGCTATTTATCCGCTAGAAATAACAGTTAATAATGACTCCTTTTGTCTTTTTTTTCTGCAACTGCCGCACTAGGGACAAGCGGATGTTACCTGCATTTCGAATGTATTAGGTAAATCACACGTGGGATTTATACTATTGCATCATAGGTGAATACACGTGAACTGAGACCTGTAACCTATTTTGATTTATTTCAGCATAGTATGTAGATACACTAAAAATAAAATACTAGGAAGGTTTTCATTTACATGTCAAACAATAAATATTATATACTACAATTTTCGGATTTTACGTTACGGACTCCCTTTTCTTGCGAAGGACTTGTTTTGGAAGATGTAACCGTTACCCTGAGTGCATGCCCTTGCTTACCGCAGACCGTGACGGGGGCGCGAACCATCGACCTGACGCCTCAAAGTCGCGGACGCTACCGCTTGAGCCACGGTGACTAAATATTATATACTACAATAGTACAAAGATTTTTATGTGAATCAGAACATGAAAAGACACTATTTTACTCAAAATAATCTTATTTTATGTCCTATTATTATTATTATTATTATTATTATTATTATTATTATTATTATTATTATTATTATTATTATTATTATTATTATCATCATCATTATTATTATGCAAGTTCTTTAAAATCCCTTTAGGAGTGCAGAGAAAACTTTAGCCAAAGTTGGTTAAATACCTTTGTCTCAGGCGACCGTAAAGTTGGTAAAACTCAAAACTTCTGCCCCTTCACCACTTCCACACCGTGAAAAACTTAGCATATTATCAGAAATTAATCATATTTAAAAAAAAAAACTATATTACAAATGTCTAAAGACTTACTAGGCTTACAAAAACGAGAAACATTATTTCCGTAAATTCATATTATGTACTACAAAATTCATTCATTGCATAACAGCAGTTATGTTTTTTTTAATGATTGTGACACCAGGACGGGCAAAAAAATAATAAAATAAAACAGCCCTCATCGGGCCTGGGCACGAAGAATACATAATGTAAAGAGAAACAGAGATGGAGAGTGTAATGACTTGTCAGATTTGAAGGGATAATAAAAGATGTGTGATGAATATCCAAGATTATTCAGTGTAGCTGTAGGCATAGAAAAAGAACCGTAACTGAAGGAAGACTTAACATCGAACTGTCCTGGACAGACCTATTTAAGTTCAAAAAACCTTCAGCTGTAGTATCGCAACGGGCGGTTGCTACCATGAGCCAACCTACTACTACTATTGTTACTATACCAAGAGCACTTTTCCATAGACAAAAGAAACTGTTGAATAAAAACTGAAAATCTATGAATGGAAAATAATATTTTAGACTAAAATCTAATGAGGGGAAAAGAATAACTTTAGTGTACTCCCCTACGTGCTGGAAAAGTCGACAAAATGGGCATCAACTCCTTTATATTTTCCTCTAGCAAAGAGTCAAAGCTTTTGCATTGACGTACGTAAGTACGTACGTACGTACGTGTGTGTGTGTGTGTGTGTGTGTGTGTGTGTGTGTGTGTGTGTGTGTGGTGTGTGTGTGTGTGTGTGTGTTCAATGAGTTTGACATTGGAACGGGCAAAGAAAATTTCCCTCATTTGGGCCGGGCACCAAGGAAACACTGAAAAGAAGAAAAAGTAGCAGCTTAAGGATAAGGCAAATTTTTTATCGTATCCCTGCTGTTCCACAATAGGAGGCTACCCAGCATTATGCTCAGTAATCATAAAGTTACCAATGCTTACTTAACGACCTTGAGAATCTGGGACAGTCCTATGCGCTTAGTATTTATCCCACACTACTTCGCTATATAAGAGATTTCCACCTTTATTCAAAGAGATGGAACTTGGTTTCGGTTTTACGTCACGGACTCCCTTTAATACCAAGGGCTACTACAGTGGTAACGCGCTGGCTTCGCATTCACGAGGTCGAAAGATCGGTTCCCGTCCAAGACCGAGAGTTTAAGCTGTTTACTGGCAGGAACTGCTGTGGTTGGACACCACAGTGGGGGGTTGGGGCTTGCCCTGGCTGACGAATACCCATTGTATTGAAATGGAAATAAAGTTTGTTTTTTGCCTTCTTGCAGAGGACTTGTTTTGGCAGATGTAATCGTTACTCTGAGTGCATGCCCCTGTTAACCTCAGACCGTGACGGAGTGCGAACCCTCGACCTGACGCCTCAGAGTCACGGACGCTACCGCTTGAACCACGGTGACTATAAAGAGATGGAACTTGGTAACTGTATCAAAAACGTTACAGAATAAAGCACATAATTGTTGATGTTTCAGGCTGATTTTCGACCTAACTTTCCTCTTCATTCTGGTTCTAGGTAATATCTCCTAAACTACATTTAATATATAGTTTCATCCATACAGTGTCATTCTTTTCATTTTTCACATCTTTAGATATTCTAGTAGTCACCGTGGCTCAAACGGTAGCGTCCGCGACTCTGAATCATCAGGTCGAGGGTTCGCGCCCCGTCATGGTCTGAGATTTGCAAGGGCATGCACTCAGGGTAACGATTACATCTGCCAAAACAAGTCCTTCGCAAGAAGGCAACCGTCTTAGCCCTTGGTAGAAAAGAGAGTCCGTGACGTAAAATTGGAACATCTTTAGATATTAATGAACTCTTCGAAATCATATATCACTTCATCCAGTTTCATGTTTTATAATCGTTGATATATATTTCCTCTCTTATTATTCAATGGATAATAAAGTCTGTACACATCCATTCATTCACCGGAGCTTAAAAATCAGTAGAGACTGAATATAATTCCCTACTGGATATCCTCTAAGGTAATTCCATTTTGAGATGGCACTATTATTATGGCACTATTATTAAATTCCACTTGGAAGACTTATCAAAATGTAATTCAGGAGCTGCAGCGTGCAATTCCCCAGCCTGTCATAACAATATCCGACCACCAATAATATATATATATCAGAAATTGTTATTCATTCGAGAAATTATGGATTGTGAAACTGTAGAGTCATTTTCCACTTTCAGGAAGAATAATGTTTATGCCAAACACTCATATTAATACTTTTCTTTTCCTATCAATGTCGCTTTGCATATCAATATCCCACAACTGCGGTGCCAGATATGAAATGTAGATATATAACACCAGGGTTGGTTTCAATGCGAACCAAATAGATAGGCGAGTTTTGTAATACATAATACATCCACACACACACACACACACACACACTTTATGGTTGTTTACAAATGATTAGGTGAAATAAATGGGAAGTTATTTTCACTATTGAGGTAGGTGGTAATAAAAACAAAATAAATATCATCTTCAGAAACGAATTAGAGAGAGAGAGAGAGAGAGAGAGAGAGAGAGAGAGAGAGAGAGAGAGAGAGAGAGAGAGAGAGAGAGAGAGAGAGAGAGAGAGAGAGAGAGAGAGAGAGAGAGAATACTTATTAAAAGTATACGATATACAATATAACATATAAGTCAGTCTCATAATTTTAAAGAGAACTATTAATTCATTAGCAGTCTCTTCACGTTTCATTAAACATTAGAGTAGCATAATAACATGTTTTATTATCATTATTATTATTATTATTATTATTATTATTAGTAGTAGTAGTAGTAGTAGTAGTAGTAGTAGTAGTAGTAGTAGTAGTAGTAGTAGTCACCGTGGCTCAAACGGTAGCGTCTGCGACTCTGAGGCGTCAGGTCGAGGGTTCGCGCCCCGTCACGGTCTGATGTTAGCAAGGGCATGCACTCAGGGAAACGATTACATCTGCCAAAACAAGTCCTTCGCAAGAAGGCAAACGTCCTAGCCCTTGGTTGAAAAGGGAGTCCGTGACATAAAACCGGAACAATAATTATTATTATTATTATCATTATTATTATTATTATTAAATTATTATTATTATTATTATTATTATTATTATTATTATTATTATTATTATTATTATTATTATTATTAGTTGTATTAGTAGTAGTAGTAGTAGTAGTAGTAGTAGTAGTAGTCACCGTGGTTCAAACGGTAGCGTCAGCGACTCTGAGGCGTCAGGTCGAGGCTTCGCGCCCCGTCACGGTCTGAGGTTGGCAAGGGCATGCACTCAGGGTAACGATTACATCTGCCAATACTAGTTCTTCTCAAGAAGGCAAACGTCCTAGCCCTTGGTTGAAAAGGGAGTCCGTGACGTAAAACCGGAACAATTATTATTATTAGTAGTAGTAGTAGTAGTAGTAGTAGTAGTAGTAGTAGTAGTAGTAGTAGTAGTAGTAGTAGTAGTAGTCGACATTACTGCTGTAATTTCTGTATTCTTACAAAATTAATGTAGTATATTAGCTGTACTTCTCAAGGTTCAATACCTTCCAGTATTATTCTGAATCATGAAACATTCACCCAGTTCTTATCATGTTTTTTTTTTTTATTTTATCCTAAAAGCTTTCCAGAAATTCCTCTCTGGCTTAAAATCTACTTAATAATATATCTGCTTTTAAGTGGTATGTCAAAAAAATAAAGAGAAAATACCTATGCAAGAGTTACATCATATATAAAGTGCAATTCAGCATGTGAATATTAATCGTGTTCATTCTTAAGTTCTCAAGTCTCAAAGCTTCTCTGAACCTGAAATTTGCATTCAGATTTTCGGTTAGTGTCTCAAGCGGTAGCGTCCGCGATTTTGAGGCGTCAGGTCGAGGGTTCGCGCCCCGTCACGGTCTGAGGTTAGCAAGAGCATGCACTCAGGGTAACGATTACATCTGCCAAAACAAATCCTTTGCATTAAGGCAACCGTCCTGGCCTTTAATAGAAAAGGAAGTCGGTGACGTAAAACCGGAACAATTTTCGGTTAGTGCGTATCTTTCATTGGAAGCAAGTCAACTCAACTAAGCGCCGGGACCAAGCTTTGGATAACAAGATAAAGGTTGTGGTAGATAAGGGCACTCGGCAGTAATAACTTGAGCCTAAACTAAACATTAAACAAACAGCGACCCCATAAGAGTATTCGAAAAGCTGGCACAGAAGAAGAAGAAGAAGAAGAAGAAGAAGAAGAAGAAGAAGAAGAAGAAGAAGAAGAAGAAGAAGAAGAAGAAGAAGAAGAAGAAGAAGAAATAGGAGGAGGAGGAGGAGGAGGAGGAGGAGGAGGAGGAGAAGGAGAAGGAGAAGAAGAAGGAGAAGAAGAAGAAGAAGAAGAAAAGAAGAAGAAAAGAAGAAGAAGAAGAAGAAGAAGAAGAAGAAGAAGAAGAAGAAGAAGAAGAAGAAGAAGAAGAAGAAGAAGAAGAAGAAGAAGAAGAAGAATTTTAGATTTAACAAAAACATAAACAAATTAACAATAAATTTTTATTAGCGATTGGAATTCCTCGGAATGGAAAATTGGTTTGGTTTCTCTGAGTAGTTTCCTTTGCCATTTACTCTGTAAATGGGTGCATCATAGTGTAATGGATTTGCATTATTATTGGCTCATTTAGATATTGGAAGTATTGAGTGAGAGCAATATTGTTATGACATATATTACATGTCCATGATACTGCCAACGAAAGGGAGTTAAATATTCTAATTGGAAGCATATGTATCGCAGACGCTCTTGGAAGCTGTTTGTCAGCTACTTTGCCTTCTTCAAGTTTTTATTTTTCTTCTTCTTCTTTGTACAATAACCATTGTACAAAAATGGAAATAAATGTTTGTTTGTTGTTTCTTCTTCTTCTTCTTCTTTTTCTTCTTCTTCTTCTTCTTCTTCTTCTTCTTCTTCTTCTTCTTCTTCTTCTTCGTCGTCGTCGTCGTCGTACTTTTCAAAGAATTTTTCCTCTTTTCCACCTCCTCGTGTTGATGTTGAAAAATTTCTGATATATCTTCCTTCTGTTGTTGTTGTTGTTGTTGTTGTTGTTGTTGTTGTTGTTTCGGTTGCTATTGTTCTTCTTCTTCTTCTTCAAAATTTCTTTGCATGTATCTTCACTTCAAAATTATTTATATTTAATTCAGCTTTTTTGAATTTAATCTGGATCTCACCTAAAACCTTATTAAATTGCCAAAAATATTTTTACTCAATCATTTGATAACAATTTAATAATCCAATAAAATACTTTTTCGTCCTTGACAAAATAAAAATACAATATGTACATCGCTTCTAGCATTATATATATATATATATATATATATATATATATATATATATATATATATATATATATATATATATATATATATATATATATACTATATATATATTTTTTTTTTTTTTTTTTTTTTTTTTTTTTGTGACACCAGGACAGGCAAAAAAATACCCTCATCAGGACCGGGCACGAAAAAAACATTAAGTAGAAGAAAAAAGCAGAAGGTTAAGGACAAGGCAGAAATAAGGGAGTGATACACAATGGGACAAGAATAGGTTGAAAGAATAGTCGAAGTACTGAGGACCTAGAGATATAGCAAGTTTACGTCTGATATGACGGTAGATTCGCTTTTTGAAGGAAGATAGGTTATAGGAATTAGGGAAGACAGAAGGAAGAAGAGAGTTCCAGAGTCTGGAGGTGGATGAGAAGAAGCAGTCACAATGGCAGCCGCTGGGGAGGCAAGTAAGTTTATTTTGTTGCCGGTCCTTTGTCTAAATGAATGGAAAGGGTTGATGTAAGGAAGGGTATAGCAGCGTAAAAGTTCATGCCAGAACCACGCACCAGCCTCCAAGACGCTACTGAAAAAAGTAACCCCATATAACATGAGTACATATGCAACTACAGTTCTACTTTTTCCTCTGGAAACCATTTAAAAAAAGGGGTGAAAAAAGTTGGAAATTCCCTGGCCTGGTATGACAATATCCTGTCGTATGGCATATCATAGATGCCTATAGCCTCACACGGCATTTCATAGATGCCTATAGTTGCCAGATGGCAGTGACGCACTCGATACCCACCGCCACCAGGCCTGGCAACAGAGCCCAGTTAGTCAGAGTTCAGCCATTGCCAGGGGCAGAAGTCACGTCCATAGTCAGCAATCTCCCCCTTGGGGGCGGGAATAGAGTGTGACAAGAACTACATAGGAATGGGAGCTCTGGGGAATTAAATAAGTGTATACTCTAATAAACAACTTTAAAGAAGATGCTTAACTCTCCAGTACTGACCTCGCTACCTACCAATAATAACAAGTCGGATAGTAAAATTAAAACACTATCTGATACATATGTAGTTACAGTTCTACTCTTTCCGCAGGAAAGCATTTGAAAAAAGGAAAAAAAAGGTTGGAAATTCCTTGGCCTGGTATAACAATATTCGATCATTGGATCCCTATCAGAAACTGTTGTTCCCAAGAGAATATATTGAAAGCTACTCTTTCCACCATTTTCTCACATACAGACTTCCCACCAAACGATGTTACAATTCTTTGCACTCTACTCTGCGCGTTTATTTTCCTTTATGATATAAAATAATGAAATGGTCGATACTACTACTACTACTAGCATCAATAATAATAACTAATAATAATAATAATAATAATAATAATAATAATAATAATACATACCACTACATACATACATACATACAACACACATCGCCTCATTTCCCTTGTAAGGGGGTTGGCCGAGCCAAGAAACGCGCATTCACCACGATCCACACACACCTCAACTACTCCTCTCTGCTCCTTGGGGATAACGGGTTGCCACGTCTCCCCCCTCCACCCTGCTTAGGTCATCCACAGGGTAGGCGGGCAAGGATATTCTACAATGAGGGCCGACAGCCAAGTTTATATAGAAATACAAGTATGTGACACACCTAAGCAAAACAAACTTACTCAGGCAAAAGCTTAAGAGAAGGGGGAAGGGTATTGCATCATATATTTTACATTGTAAAGAAACACATTTAAGGGCAGTACAAGTATATGTACACCCGCTGAGGAAGGGTGGCTAGAAGACTTCCTCCGTGCTCCCCTGCGTGTCGTAATAGTCGGCTAATTGGGGCGGAGCGAGGGAACTGAGAATCCCCTCCTCTGTATTTTCTCTTCTCAAAGAGTCAAGAGTATTTTGCCTTGACTCAGCCATTCCCCTTATAAGGGGAAAACTGGCTTATGTATATAAATAGCTAGACAAGTATATATATTATCATACAGCTCTTCTTCTTCTTCTTCTTCTTCTTCTTCTTCTTCTTCTTCTTGTCTACATCTTTTCCCACTTTTATGTGGGGTCGATGTTTCTGGCCAGTGCTCTCCATATGTTCCTGTCCCATACCTGTATTATCATACAGTATATAAGCACAAAATGAAGACATACCAGAATGTGCTTTAAACAGACATGAGAGGAGATTCCTTCATAACATCTTCTATATAAAAATCTTTCTCAATTTTACATATATATTACTGCTGGCAAACAAAACACATATAATTGACATTTGATCTTCATTAAGCTCTAGGTGTGCGTGTGTGTGTGTGTGTGTGTGTGTGTGTGTGTGTGTGTGTGTGTGTGTGTGTGTGTGTGTGTGTGTGTGTGTGTGTGTGTGTGTGTGTGTGTGTGTGTGTGTGTGTGTGTGTGTTTTAATATACAAAAGATGGGTAAAAAAAAAAATTTTGGACTGAAGTTGATAAAAAGGCGATCAAAACTTGTAATAAATTTCAGTCGGCAATCTTAAATTTTCTAGAGAATATCGAGATAACGCAGTCAGACTAAAATATGGGCACAACTAGCTTCCACCTCTAAATAAATACGAATTATTTTGAATAAAAGTAATACTGCATAGTGACAGGATTCTATTCTGGGATTTTCTCATCCATCCAAACACCAAAGATAAAAAGCGGCTTTATTCTGCTGCTGCCTACATATGTGTATCTATCAACACACGTGATAAAATACTTCGGATTATAAACACCCACACATATGCACTCCAAAGTGATCTATTTTGGAGAGAGAGAAAAAACTATGGGAAGAAAGTTTAAAAACGACCAATTTCATTTAGATATATAAAATAAATTCTATTAGGATCACACTATTTGGTCGTACGTTTTTCAGATCTTTAGAGAACTTATCAAGTACGTACACACACACACACACACACACACACACACACACACACACACACACACACACACACACATATATATATATATATGTGTGTGTGTGTGTGTGTGTGTGTGTGTGTGTGATTACCTAATTGATTACCTAATTGTGTTTACGGGAAAGAGCCCAAAGCTCGTATCTTCCCGTCTCCTGATCGGTTCCATTTTTAGACTTAGTGATACTTATCGTACCTGTCCTTAAAACTATGGATTGAGATAGCATTAACTACCTCCTCGCTTAGCGAATTCCAATTATCAACTACTCTTACACTGAAAAAGTATTTCCTTACATCCTGCAAACAAGTTTTCTTACGAAGCTTCAAACTATGACCTCTAGTTCTAGAGCCAGCCATATCGAAATATCGATCCCTATCCACTCTATCATAACCATGAAGGAATTTAAAGACTGTCACCATATCCCCCCTTACTCTTCTAGCTTCGAGTGATGGCAAGTCTAATTCCCTCAGCCTCTCATCATAACCGAGATTGCATATTTCTGGCACCAGTTTCGTGGCATGTCTTTGAACTTTTTCAAGCTTAGCTACGTGCTTTTTCAAGTGCGGATTCCAAAAGGGGGCTGCATATTCGAGTTTTGGCCTCACATAGGTTACATAAATATTTATGAACATTTCCTTGTCCATGTGCCTGAAGGCTACCCTTACATTTGATAAGAATGCATATGCTGCCCTTACTACGCCATTTATGTGTATTTCTGGAGACAAATCTGCCAGTATGTTTACTCCTAGATCTCTCTCATTTTCTGTCTCTTGAAGTTGTACTCCAGCCACCGAGTAGTCAAGCTTGGGCCTTCTTGCACTTGTACCCATTCTCATTACCTTACATTTTGAGGTATTGAATTTCATTAGCCACTTTTCTGACCACTCATGCAGATTATTTAGATCCTCCTGAAGTTCTCTACCATTGTTCTCGTTTTTTACTTTCTTCACAATCTTTGCATCATCTGCAAACATATTCATGAATGAATTTACAGACTCTGGTAGGTCATTTACATATACAAGGAACAAAAGTGGCCCTAAAACTGAACCCTGTGGAACTCCACTACTAACTCTTCTCCATTCAGACACTGAGTGTCTTACTCTAACCCTCTGTTCCCTTCCTTCTAAGTAAGTTTTTATCCATTCCAAGACATTTCCACCTATTCTAGCCATTGATTGCAGCTTCCTAATAAGTCTCCCATGTGGAACAGTGTCAAACGCTTTCTGGAAGTCTAGGAATATGCAATCTGCCCAGCCCTCTCTTTCCTGTAAGATTTGGCTTACCTCATCATAAAATTCTAATAAGTTTGTTACTGTTGATCTTCCTTCTCTGAAGCCATGTTGCCTCACTGACAAAAAGTTGAAGGATTCCAAGTGAAGAGAGATATGTTTCCTTAGTAGTTTCTCCATAAGTTTGCAAACTATGCTGGTCAAGGAAACTGGTCTATAGTTCAGTGTGTGTGTGTGTGTGTGTGTGTGTGTGTGTGTGTGTGTGTGTGTGTGTGTGTGTGTGTGTGGTTTTTTTTTCCCAAAGACTTCATGCTAAATTCGAGAATATGGCGTATTAACTAACCTTTGGGATAACACTACTAGAGGCTATTTGGTGCAAAATGCTCTCCAGACTTTTTCTCCGAATTACCCAGCCTACATGAGAGTATATTTGAAGCATTCAAGAGTTGATCTTTTTCTCGTAGGAGGAGATCTGTGTTTTTGAATCCAGTAAAATATATTCAGCAAGTGGTTTCATATATATATATATATATATATATATATTATATATATATATATATATATATATATATATATATATATATATATATATATATATATTCACGTGTGTTCATTTGCTGGCTGTCTATCAAATGCCGCTTTCACACAAAAGTGGCACGTGGCATGCCACGTGGTACGCCAGTTGAAAATTAACATCCGGAAATATATGAAACGTTTCACACAGAAGTGGCGTGACACGTCCCATGTGCCACGAGCGACTTGCGTTGGCGCGTCGCACGTGACATGCCACGTGCCACGCCAGTTGAATACGAACATCCGGAAATATATGAAACGTTACACACAGAAGTGGCGTGACACGTCCCATGTTCCAATGATTATCATCATCATAATAATAATAATAATAATAATAATAATAATAATAATAATAATAATAATAATAATAATAATAAAATATGAAAAAGGCGAGTTAATGGTGTGCTATATAGACAAGAGAAGCATCCACGTTTACCTACTCTCTCTTATTCATATTGAAACTAAATTGCTCCTGTTCCCTTGGGATCTCTTGTCACACTTCATATTTGCCTCCAGTGAAGCGGGGTTGGTTCCTTTGGTCATTATGAGTACCTAGTGTGATCAAAGTGAGGTCAATAAGCCTTCTATTCCTTACTCTATGAAATACAAGAGTGCGACCTTTACCCCTTTGTAGGTTTCATATTAGCTGCTTCCAATATCAGTTTTCCAGCTAAAGGGTTTCCAGTTACAAATCCTTTGTAACATGAAGAGGCAGAAGAAAAGTTGATTATAACCCTTCATATACAAAATTTGAATGATTTTTGTAAAGCCACTTACAATGTTTTCCATCAATTCTTTTGTTTTAATCCAGGGTAAATTAACATCGATATTGTAGTAAGTATATTCCTTAGAGCTTTTTGAATCACAGTTGTTGTTGTTCCGGTTTTACATCACAGACTCCCTTTTCAACCAAGGGCTAGGACGCTTGCCTTCTTGCGAAGGACTTGTTTTGGCAGATGTAATCGTTACAATGAGTGCATGCCCTTGCTAGCCTCAGACCGTGACGGGGCGCGAACCCTCGACCTGACGCCTCAGAGTTGCAGACGCTACCGCTTGAGCCACGGTGACTACAGTGCAAGTATATGTATATGTTTTAAAATATTAGCTTAGCCAATTCAGTTTATTACTGAAGAATATATAGTGGAACTAAACAAAGTTACTCTCATAAATAAGAGAAATATGAAAAAGAGAAGACACTTTAGACCTACCATAAGCCCAAATGTTAAACAATTTATTAGGAATGATAAACAAAAAAAAAAGACGTGGATGGGTTTGGTGAAAAAAAGGACGTGGATGGGTTTCTCAAGTGGTTATTAATTTTAATAAAAGATTAGGTCAGCACATTTGTAAGAATAAGTTTAGAAAAAAGAGGTGTTGTGGTAGGAGGGGGTTTATGAGTACATAATACTCGCAGACAGTATGATTTTAAACATGTAGGAGACGTTTAAGGGACTAAATATTAGATTTTCAGAAAATGGAATGGGATGTATGGCCTCATCTCACAGGTATTGTGTGGAGTTTTGTAGCTCGCGGATTGGTCGGTGCAGCGACTGCTTCTTTTCATCTACCTCCAGACTCTGGAACTCTCTTCCTTCTTCTGTCTTTCCTAATTCTTATGACCTATCATCCTTCAAAAATCAGATCTATCGTCATCTCAGGGCCTAGTCCTCCATATCTCTGGGTCCTCTGTACTTTGACTGTTTTTTTCTGTCTGTCGTTTTCCTTTGTGTGACATTACCTCATTTCTGCCTTGTCCTTAACCTTTTTCTTTTCCTTCGTCTTGGTAGTCTCTCGTGCCTGGGCCTTTATTGATGAGGGCAGTTTTTGCCTGTCCCGGTGTCACACTCATAAAAAAATATGTTAAACAGCTGCAACTGGGCGTATACAGGATAATAACAATAGGAGTAATATTAGTCATGACCATTTAGGATTCTTGTATGTGCGGGGCAGTGAAGGGACTCAAAATGACAAAGGCTCCAGCCCTATATCCCCAGTGGCAAGAATGCAGAATGTACAAGAGTAAGAATCCAATTCCATCTCTCAAGCTTCCTTTTAGAGTTCACTCTAATTCTTTGCTCTGGATCTCTGATGATGGTTCTAATCCTAATCGAAAGAGGAGTGTGTGATTTTAAAAAGATTCAAACAAGTGTTATTATTATTATTATTATTATTATTATTATTATTATTATTATTATTATTATTATTATTATTATTATTATTATTATTATTTTTAT
Organism: Halocaridina rubra; assembly: GCA_037179515.1. Taxonomy (NCBI): domain Eukaryota; kingdom Metazoa; phylum Arthropoda; class Malacostraca; order Decapoda; family Atyidae; genus Halocaridina; species Halocaridina rubra. The sequence goes on along the minus strand of JAXCGZ010015253.1, from coordinate 99,391 downwards.
TACTACTACGATTATTATTATTATTTTTATCATTATTATTATTACAGAATATATATCATCACCATAACGAAAAAAAAAAAAATTATATCAAGTCTGAGAACATTTTGAAACAAGTTTTCGTAATGAAATAAAAAAAAAATTCTCATAAGGAAACGATTTTAAGATGTGCAAATACGGACATGTATATGGAAGTGTGTTCCATAAGCCTTTTTGGTTCCACAAAGGCCTCCCATTTTCACTGGGGAACTTATTACCCTTGGCCAGTTGGGAAAGTCTACGAAACGAAAGACGCCACTGTTATCTCTTTCAAATCCTCGACTGGAACACGTGCACTTTCTTTTTTTTTTTTTTGCGGTAGAAACCTCAATATTGGGTCCTCTGGTAGCCCGTCCTGGCTTAACACTCATGAAAGAAGATTAAAAAACAGAGCCACAGACCAGTCTATAATCGATCACAAGCTAGTCCTCCATATCTCTGGGTCCTCTGTACTTTGACTGTTTTTTTCTGTCTGTCGTTTTCCTTTGTGTGACATTGTCTTATCTCTGCCTTGTCCTTAACCTTTTTCTTTTCTTTCGTCTAGGTATTTTCTTGTGCCCGGGCCTTTATTGATGAGGGCAGTTTCTGCCTGTCCCGGTGTCACACTCAAAAAAAAAAAAGCATGGTCACCTTGAGTTCTGAATTATATTTCCAGCACGCCTTGGCAATCATGAATTACATATTTATTTCTAGAAACGTTTTGCACTGGAGCCGATTCAGAATCTATTAGGTAAAGCGACCTTGTTCACATTGACGTCATTTAAGAAATGGCTTCCGGCAAGAACACACGCATTCTCCCCCCCCACCCAATACACACACACATACACACACACACACACACACACACACACACACACACACACACACACACACACACACACACAGAGATATATATATATATAAATATATATATATATATATATATATATATATATATATATATATATATATATATATATATATATATAGAGAGAGAGAGAGAGAGAGAGAGAGAGAGAGAGAGGAGAGAGAGAGAGAGAGAGAGAGAGAGAGAGAGAGAGAGAGAGAGAGAGAGAGAGAGAGAGAGAAAATCATATAAAAATAAGTAATGCTTAACAGTAATCAAGACATGATCGAGTTGCCTTAATGCATAAAACATACTCGAGAGAGAGAGAGAGAGAGAGGAGAGAGAGAGAGAGGAGAGAGAGAGGGAGAGAGAGAGAGAGAGAGAGGAGGAGGAGAGAGAGGAGAGAGAGGGAGAGAGAGAGAGAGAGAGAGAGAGAGAGAGAGAGGGGGGGGGGCTAGCACCAAAATTCAAGAAAGGAAATAGAACTTCGTATCACCATTTAAGAGAAAAAAATTCTTCAAAGCAATTAGCACACAGCAGCCTTCCATTAACTGGTATATACGAAAGGCTTCACCAGTGCGACTAAAATTTGACTTCTTCCTTGTTCTCAAGTTTTATCAGATAATATTCTCCAATTTTCAAGCAATGTTTTTTTTTTCTATACTTCAGTTACGGTTCTTTTTCTATGCCTACAGCTACACTGAATATTCTTGGATATTCATTACACATAATTTATTATCCCTTCACATCTGACAAGTCATTACACTCTCCATCTATGTTTCTCTTTACTTTATGTATTTTTTGTGCCCAGGCCAGATGAGGGCTGTTTTATTTCATTATTTTTTGGCCCGTCCTGGCGTCACAATCATAAAATAAATAAATAAATAAATAAATAAGGCAAGGATTCATTTTCATGAATCTCAAAAAGATCATATTTTGATATGGAAATACACGTGATGTATGTCTAGACGACAAACGTGGGACCCAACTCAGCTGTTGCAAGACGAGACGTAATTCAAGGGAGGAAAGCATTTCATAACTGCTCTAATATCAACTTTTTTCCTCAGTGATCGGCATGGTTTCCACGTTTGACGCAAAGCATTTCAACATGCTTTTCAATATCAGTTGTAAAAGTACTTTATTCTGAGCTGTCGGTAGGCTTTACATATTTGTAGTAATATATTTCTCTTCTGTGGTAGTCATGTAATTTTTTTTTTTTTTGCTAGTTGTTGACATGTTCTCCATATAGTTACAAAAACTATGTCTTTGTTACAGAAATTTTGTCTTTGTTGTCGGCATGACCTTCATATTTTGAGAGGAAAAAAAATCTATGGCAAATGCAAAATTTATGCTATCCATAAATTTTGCATTTGCTTTTTTTTCTAAATATGGAGATCATGGCAACAACAAAGACAAAATTTTTGTAACAAAGACAATTTTTTGTTACACAATTTAAATTCAGTTTTATTCCTTCATGTTTTCCTATAGTCGACATCAAGAATATAAAAAAATAAAGATTAAATACTTCAATGTTACATTCATGAGGACGCTGATAAACTACTGGCCTAATATATCTAACGGTATACTGACTGACCTTGATGGGTTGAAAGGGGTTACAAGACAAAAGATGCTATTACTCTCTCATTCTCACTATAGGGGACTTGAGATCGAAACTTTTTGGGTAAGAGCTACATGAGGACGCTGATACACTACTGATCTAATATATCTAACAGTATACTCGCGGACCTTGATGGGTTGAAAGGGGTTACAAGACAAAAGATACTATTACTCTCTCATTCACACTATAGGGGACTTGAAATCGAAACTTTCTGGGTAAGAGCCATGACCCATATTCGCTGCTCTACCTCTGGGTGGTTAAGTTTACTCTATTAGGGCTCTAGGAGCATCCCAACGAATGACCTTTGCCAAAAACTACACACAATAGCAAAATCTTGATATAGAACCTTAAATAACAGGGACATGAACTAAACACGAAAACAAGCCACGACTGAGGTTGGGACTGGAGATTTTTTTTTCTTTTTTATGAGTGTGACACAGGGACAGGCAGAAACTGTCCTCATCAATAAAGGCCCGAGCACGAGAAAATACAAAGACGAAGGAAAAGAAAAAGGTTAAGGATAAGGCAGAGATGAGGAACACAGACTTTCAGTAGAGTATATTCATTTCCTAGCTCCAGTAGTTATTGAAGATATTTCACATATAACTTCGGTGGTAGTGTTGGTAGCACCTTAGCAAGGTAATTCTGCGTCCAAAATTCGAATCCCGGTTAGAGGCAAAAATATAATTCATGTTTTCACATAAAAAATATAATACTGCGTTTCAACACTAAAAATTCTTATTTAGCCGGGATTTGAACTAAATACGAAAGCAAGCCACGAGTGACATTGGTAAGTGAGAGTTTGTGTGTGTGTGTGTGTGTGTGTGTGTGTGTGTGTGTGTGTGTGTGTGTGTGTGTGTGTGTGTGTGTGTGTGTGTGTCTGTGTGTGTGTGTGTAATTACCTAATTGTAATTACCTAACTGTGCTTACGGGAAAGTGTGTGTGTGTGTGTGTGTGTGTGTGTGTGTGTGTGTGTGTGTGTGTGTGTGTGTGGGGCGCTCGGGCGCGCGTAGTCCATGATACATAAAAATAATTAAAAGGATTCCCCCAAGGCAGGAAGACTGCCATAATCTTAGAGACAAAAACATATTACATTTAAGAGAAATTTTAAGAAGTTTTTCAATAAAGATTTCTTATTGTTTCTTAAATGAATAACCCTGACTTGCTCTTCATGCTTCAAAGAGCACTCGGTAAGATTTCTTAAGCTCCATCAAAGGGTCTTTTTAATCAGAAAATGGTTGCGTGCAGGTTTTAAATGGATCAAAAGGGCAGAGGACGAGAAATATCATGAATATACTGTTATAACAGGGTTTTCTAACCTCATAAAACTGTACACCTTTTACATACATACATACATACATACATACATACATACATACATACATTCATGGTTATGATAGAGTGGATAGGGATCGATATTTTGATATGGCTGGCTCTAGAACTAGAGGTCATAGTTTGAAGCTTCGTAAGAAAACTTCTTTGCAGGATGTAAGGAAATACTTTTTCAGTGTAAGAGTAGTTGATAATTGGAATTCGCTAAGCGAGGAGGTAGTTAATGCTATCTCAATCCATAGTTTTAAGGACAGGTATGATAAGTATCACTAAGTATAAAATGGAACCGATCAGGAGACGGGAAGATACGAGCTTTGGGCTCTTTCCCGTAAACACAATTAGGTAATCACATACATAAATACATACATACATACATACATACATACATACATACATACATACACATACAAACATACATACATACTTTTTTAGTGTAAGAGCAGTTGATAATTAGAATTCGCTAAGCGAGGAGGTAGTTAATGCTAATTCAATCCATAGTTTTAAGGACAAGTTTGATAAGTATCACTATGTACAAAATGGAACCGATCAGGAGACGGAAAGACACGAGCTTTGGGTTCTTTCCCGTTAGCACAACTAGGTAATCACAATTAGGTAATTACACACACATACATATCTATATACATACGTATACTTATTTATAATCATAGTTATCTCGTCCACAAAGCAGACCCTATTGTTGTGTTAACAATGTCAATATAAGTAAAATAATCAACACTGAACAGAATAAAAACTATTCATTTTATTGACAAAAGGGAATATAGATCACGCTAAGCCTAGTTAATTATCAATTCATTTATTTACTTAGTAATCTATCTATGTATTTATATTATTTAACTATTATGTATTTATATCTAAACTGACTAATTCATTAATTTAATAATTTCATACGCCAGACATATAAAATCATATCCCACCAATAAGAGGAGGAAGGTATTAAAAACCTAAATAGACAAATAAATGTTGTTTTAGATTCTCCACCCATGGATGGGTGGAACGGGTCATGGAGGACCCATAGGGCGGTCGCCAGCCGGCACAGGCCCAAACCCCCCACTGTGGTGACCAGCCACAGCAGTAACCTCCCCAGTAAACAGCTTAAACTCTTTTGCCTGGATGAGGCGCGATCCGTCGACCTCGCGAATACGAGGCCAGCGCGTTACCACTGTACTAGCCAGGAGGGAGGCAAATAAATATATACAAAAATACACACACACACACACACACACACACAGATCTAGGAGTAAACATACTGGCAGATTTGTCTCCAGAAATACATATAAATGGCATCGTAAGGGCAGCATATGCATTCTTATCAAATGTAAGGGTAGCCTTCAGGCACATGGACAAGGAAATGTTCAGAAATATTTATGTAGCCTATGTGAGGCCAAAACTCGAATATGCAGCCCCCTTTTGGAATCCGCACTTGAAAAAGCACATAGCTAAGCTTGAAAAAGTTCAAAGACATGCCACGAAACTGGTGCCAGAAATACGCAATCTCAGTTATGATGAGAGGCTGAGGGAATTAGACTTACCATCACTCGAAGCTAGAAGAGTGAGGGGGGATATGGTGACAGTCTTTAAATCCCTTCATGGTTATGATAGAGTGGATAGGGATCGATATTTTGATATGGCTGGCTCTAGAACTAGAGGTCATAGTTTGAAGCTTCGTAAGAAAACTTCTTCACAGGATGTAAGGAAATACTTTTTCAGTGTAAGAGTAGTTGATAATTGGAATTCGCTAAGCGAGGAGGTAGTTAATGCTATCTCAGTCCATAGTTTTAAGGACAGGTATGATAAGTATGACTAAGAATAAAATGGAACCGATCAGGAGACGGGAAGATACGAGCTTTGGGCTCTTTCCCGTAAACACAATTAGGTAATCACACAATAAATAAATAAATGGAATATTAATTCACATCTCTATACACTGTTGTTCGATATACACAAAAGAGTAAACAAAAAATTTATGATGTGTTTGAGTATTATTCAATTTAAAATTCACTTATTCCGTTCCCCTGTATGCAAGGGTCTATTATATTCCGTTTGGAAGACGTATCAGCGTAGTAAATCAGAAAGGGTAATTCTCAGTTCCCCAGGGAGCTGTAACCCGTATCAGATTATTGGAGAGATAGTAACACCCGTTACAATTTATCCTCTCTGGTAGGAATAGTATATTCGACGTTCGAAAATGACTAAACTCTCATATGACGAAGGATTCGTGTTCTTTTACATATTTTATACGACCCAACATTCCAGCATACTGGAGAATAAGCCAACTCAATTCGGTGCGGTCGAATGCCTGGATAAATGGAAAGGTGTCAGAAACGACATATGGCAGGAAATCTTCATGCCAAAGCAAAACACTAAATTCCCAGAAACTAGTAAACAGTGACTATATAAACACACGCAAAAAAATGAAAAAAAAAAATCCTATATGCAAATACAGAATCAAATATACTTTTTTCTCCTATAGGTGAGCAGCAGGACGGACACATCTGTCCTCATGAGTTAAGAATGAGCCCTCAAGAATAAACCAATTCTTTCAATAACGCAGCAAATCTTATACACTCACTGAGCAAACCAAGATAACTGGGATCTAAACCAATCTGGCACCACAGTCTTTATCTTCTCCCTAAAAAACATAAGAAGTAGGCACAATATGAACTAAACCATTAAACTGGCGCCACAATCCTTGCCTTCCTTTCCCTAAAAATAAAAAAATAAAAAAACATAAGCAGCAGGCGCGGTATGAGCTAAACCATTAATCTGGTGCCACAATCCTTATCTTCTCCAGAAAAAAAAAACATAAGTAGAAGGCGCGGTATGAAATAAACCAGTAAACTGGCGCCACAATCCTTGCCTTCTTCTCCCTAAAAACATTAGTAGCAGGCACAGTATGAACTAAACCATTAAACTGGCCCCACAATCCTTGCTTTATTCCTTAAACACATTAGTAGCAGGCACAGTATGAACAAAGCCATTAAACTGGCGCCACAATCCTTGCCTTCTTCTCCCTAAAAACATTAGTAGCAGGCAGAGTATGAACTGAACCATTAAACTGGCACCACAATCCTTGCTTTCTTCTCCTTAAAAACATTAGTAGCAGGCACAATATGATCTAACTAAACCATTAAACTGGCGCCACAATCCTTGCCTTCTTCTCCCTAAAAACATTAGTAGCAGGCAGAGTATAAACTAAACCATTAAACTGGCGCCATAATCCTTGCCTTCTCCTTAAAAAAAAAAAAAAAAAAAACATTAGTAGCAGGCAGAGTATGAACTAAACCATTAAACTGGCGCCACAATCCTTGCCTTCTCCTTAAAAAAAAAAAACATTAGTAGCAGGCACAGTATGAACTAAACCAATCTGGAGCCAAATTCCTTGCCTTTTTCTCCTTAAAAACATTAGTAGCAGGCACAATATGATCTAACTAAACCATTAAACTGGCGCCACAATCCTTGCCTTCTCCCTAAAAAACATTAGTAGCAGGCAGAGTATGAACTAAACCATTAAACTGGCGCCACAATATTTGCCTTCTCCCTAAACACATTAGTAGCAGGAGCGGTATGAACATCGTAAGAGATCTGAACTTACGATTTCTTGGGTAAAGACTAGGAGCTAATTCAGGAATCAAAGGATAAATTTCTATCCAGAACTTATATATTCATATATTTCTACGTGGAAGCTGCTGGCCGATATGGATAAAACAGAACCTCTTACGCCAAGAGCAATCATTCCTTTACTGTTTCCACACACCTAAGGGTGTACTCACTGAGCCAGCTGAGTGAACGGCATTGCCATACGGAGGGTGTTGTTACCCTATTTTTCATGTTCTCCAAAAGGTATAGCAAAGAAGTGCTGAAAAAAAACTATCCTGAATAAGGAGAATTCTAGCCTTCCTGGGTGGCGGCCAAGCCCTTAATCCACTAATTATTATTATTATTATTATTATTATTATTATTATTATTATTATTATTATTATTATTATTATTATTATTTTCTTTGTTGTCGGCTACCCCCCTAAATGGGGGAAAATGCCAAGGTAAATATATATTAAAATTATTATTATTATCATTATTATTATTATTATTATTATTATTAGTAGTAGTAGTAGTAGTAGTAGTAGTAGTAGTAGTAGTAGTTATCATTAATTACAAGGGAGTTGTAGAAGGCTAGTTGTTATTGTTCATTATATCCCATTCGTAAGTTCAACGGATCTTGGTGTACATTAAATACAATGAATAATAATAATAATAATAATAATAATAATAATAATAATAATAATAATAATAATAACAATAAATAATAATAATAATAATAATAATAATAATAATAATAATAATAATAATAATAATAATAATAATAATAACTGAAACTAAGAGATAGAAAGGTTCGCTAATAATCAGGTCTCTATAACACGTACGTATTACTATGGAAAGGTGAAAGTTCATTCTCTAACTCACCCGTTTCCATTATATATATACTCGAGAGAGAGAAGAAGTGTAGAAATGTGTATACATAAATACTCGAGAGAGAGAGAGAGAGAGAGAGAGAGAGAGAGAGAGAGAGAGAGAGAGAGAGAGAGAGGTGTAGAAATGTGTATACATAAATACTCGAGAGAGAGAGAGAGAGAGAGAGAGAGGAGAGAGAGAGAGGAGAGAGGAGAGAGAGAGAGAGAGAGAGAGAAGTGTAGAAATGTGTATACATAAATACTCGAGAGAGAGGAGAGAGAGAGAGAGGAGAGAGAGAGAGAGAGAGAGAGAGAGAGAGAGAGAGAGAGAGAGAGAGAGAGAGAGAGAGAGAGAGAGAGAGAGAGAGAGAGAGAGAGAGAGAGAGAGAATGAAAAGTCTATGATGTACCGTTTTGTCGTAGAGCTTTTTAGGAATGTGAATACTGAATAGCAGCTGTTAGCTAACATTGCGATGTTTTGTGTTCATAAACGGACTACCAGCTCATTTCTGTATTTTCTCTTTCCTTTCATGCTATTCAAACATTCAGTGGGAATTACTCGGGCTTGTGAGAGTTTTCCATTTATTCTTTTCAACTCAGAAAATAGCTATGTGTGGGATATTAGGTGGTCAAAACTAGAAAAAGTAAAAGGTATCAGAGGTGATTTGTAGAGGAATATCTCTCATTCTTTCAAAAGTTACTAGTGTTTGTGTGTGTGTGTGTGTGTATCCCCTTTAAAAGGATTCAAAACAAGGACATATTCACTGTGCCAAGGAGTTACCAACTGCACCACCGAAGGTAAAATAGAAGGGAGAAACCTTTTAGCTAACTGCTAGAGCTAGGGAATGAACACGCTCCGAATGTCTGTTCATTTTACTGGCTCTTTCCAACCTCACAAATAGTTAGTGTATGCATTTAATGCAAATCCCTGCTATATGGACACCCACACTGATCAAATATTCACTTCATTTAGATGTGAAAACATGAACCATCTTTGACTCTGGCCGGGATTCAATCCTAGAATACATAAATTGAGATTTCCAAGTAATTTCCTAATTAAAGCTTATGTTATTTCTAAGCTTTAATATGCAGCATCTTTTTTGGAATCCACATAATAAACATTAATAACCAGAAGAAAGTTCTAAGGAGTGCTACAGAGCTGCTGATAGAAATGAGAAAGCTCAATTAGGATGAAGGAAATCAACTTACCACCTCTTGAAGCCAAAAAGAAAAGATACAATAACTTTTGAAGAATCTACAAATAAATTGACTTGGAGACAGGGAGATGTGCTCATAGGGCTATTTCCCATGAGCACAATTACAAGCAGACAGCTAATGCTATTCAGAACAGTTCAAGTACGATTATTGATTTCTGATCTTAGCTGATACTTATATTCTTTCCTAATACAGGTACTGCTGTTTTTTATTTCATGATAGGAAAGCTAGTAAAAAAGAATCAGATGAGACCAAATTAATAGAAATTTCATATATTTTTAAGAGGGAAAATCAATTTTAAACTAGCTGTTTATCATATGCATGGTATTCACTTTCGGTTCAATCAGTACCCAGGCTTGACATACAAAACTAAGCTAGTACATAAATTTGCCCCTCATTCACGTTCCAAACTTTTATTTTCAGAAATCCTTTAATAAAGTTTAATATCTTGCAATTATTATTCTATTTAGCCATTATTACAAGGATTTTTATCCTTAGTGGTGGGGGAGAAACAAAACCATAAAAACAATGGAGGGCTACATCAAGTACTACAGTAAGCATTCCACATTGGGCAATCATGAAGAAATCTGATATTGAAAACTACTTCCCTTCACCATTCATCGATATAAGTGGGATGACATCCTGTGATGTAACTTACATAACAGGCGCCCTATGAAGAGTACCTGAGCACTTCCTTTTATGCATTGTTACTTAATTATCGCATATTAAGAGGACACAGCCTCTTAATTAACAACAGGCCCTCACTCTTCAGAAGAAATGACTTACTCTTGCCTCACACAGCAACCTACTCCATACACTCTTCTTTTAAAGATAAAGAGGGTTTCATGTTTCAAAATCGTTTTTGATAATGAATTTATATCTAGTTTAAAGACCTGCTTCTCTATGAAACATAAATTGTTCTGGAGAGCAACGTGTCTTATGAAATTAATACGGTAGTGTTTTCGTTCATCAATAAATGACATCTACATTGACTACCTGTTCCAGTTTTCCATAAACACAAGGAGAGCAGGGTCCAAACTGATATTCCGACTATTATTCAAACATTGAGAACAATGTGTTCTCCAGTTTACATATAATACTTTTAGTTCTAATTCCAGACGGAGAACCTGATGTTATTTTCTTATCATATAACATGACTTAGATTAGCTGTGGATTTTAGGCAGTCAGTCATCTATTGCAGAAGGGAAGAAAAATCAACTGCCATATAATTATGGAAGTGCCTTAATATAAAAAAGACCAATATATTTCCTTTAAGAAGTACACACTAAAACATTCAAGGATGGCTGTATTAAGGCTTTGCTACTCTAGCATGATTAAAAACTTTACTTACATTTTTATGTCATGATTAGCCTTTTGTCTATAAACACCTGTGATGCAATCTTCCATATAAATACTCTCTGACTATCATCTCTCACTTTCTTGAAATAATTTGCCACTCTTTATACTATACATCATAGTTACTTTGATTAGCATTCAAAATAAAACTTCTTATTTAAAAACTAAACCTGCAACTGATTTGAAACGTCAAAACTATATTACACTGTTATTCTTTCAAACTCAAGCCAATTTTTTCCAATCCAATATATGAGTCAAACATTCCAAATACAGCCTCAAACTTTCCATTTAAACATTGATATACTTAAGACAGATCCACGGTCTTTACTATAATCTAAATTTGATTCAATGTCAAGGGCTCTTAAGATACGTTCATTAACTCCAAGAACTTTTAAATATTGTCCATAATACACTGATATACGTATTTTCCACAAATTATTACTGCCCACTGATAATTCCTAACTTATATATTGCAGTTCATCTATAAAAGCTACATATATCCCTGCTATAAAGTTACATATATCCATGCTATATATAACTTTATGCCCTTAGGTATATGAAGCATATGAATTTCTCACTTCAGCCAAATCTGGCATATCTAAGTCCACATAATACGATATCTTCGTAATATTTAGAGTTTATAAGTCTATAACCAATCCAAAAGCTTTCTTCTCGATAAAAACAGAATGTTAAGACTTCCTACAGACAACCAAAATGAGGCCATGGATACATCCAAACTGCTTAATCAACCATTAAGTACACAAGAAAGAAAAAATATATGATAATAGCTTGAACTGAGGTGTTGATCGTTGAAAGGACAACAGATTCAAGCAATCCTAGCCTCACAATGGACTAAAAATAAGAGATTCAACAAGACAACAAACAATGCCCCACTCGTATTAATTGCTTTCAGAACTAAATAAGAAGAGGAACTGAAAACATGAAACTAAGATAATGTATTGAAGGAACATAACGACGATCTGTACAAGACTCTACAAGAAAAAACAACATAAGAATATGCAATGGGAATGTCATGAATGGCACTAATATCTCAAGGCTAGAATAGAGGTTATACTTGCAACACACTGATATGTAAAGAGTACATGTGCAAAAATATGCATAATGAATACAAACTCAATCTATAATTGATTGCAGAAGTTATTGAATTACACCTGGTCGGTCTGGTTCACTATTTTATGTAATCATAATCTTGCAAAAGAAAAAAAATATATCTGAGAATTCTAAACGGTTACATAAAATACAACCAACTTTCTGCTGAACTATAAAGCAAATGCCAATCCCCAACGAAGTAGTACATAATCATTGCAAGACACTTTGTGAATGTGAAGGGCATCAAAAAGAGAAGCATACCCTAAAAGTGTTTAAGTCTAATCATCAAATACTTGGAAGATAAACTGTTAAAATGCATCCCCTATATACCATGTCCCTTCTAGAGGTCAAAACACTTAAATTATCGACAAAGCTCCCCCAACTTCAAACTTGAAATGCAACCAAAGGAAGGCATATTTATAATAAACCAAGACCAAAGATTCTAGCAGATGTGTACAGAGAATAACAGGTCAATAACCTTTTCAACAACATATCGTAATAACACACTATTTAAAGACTTCAAGTTAATGACACTGACAAATTGTATCCTAAACAAAATGTCTCAGAACACTATTGATATGAGTTCTGAAAAAGGAAAATTCCGGTAAGAGCAAAAATGCCTAAGAAACAAAGTTTTCAAGGAGTATTAAACTATATCTAGGCCTTCATTGAATACATCATCTATTTACCTGCCAGCCCTAAAATCAAAATGGGAAGATGGTAAGAATTTTCCTTTAGAGTGCAAGGAAAACCACATAATATTAACATGGATGACAATAATCGCTGTGTCCAAGAATGCGTAAAATTGCACATAGTTTTAACTGCAGCGGGAATCTTATATCTGTGTACACATTATAATTACACATACTGCTGGTAGGTACAGTATAATAACCTAAGTCCATATGTTAAAATGCCAAACAAAATCACGCGAGATCCTAAAACCTCAGCAATGTTTGTAATATGCAATACATTAAGGCCATACAGAAAGCACTAACCGTCACTTCAACCATATACTGCACTGAATTTGGTTAATCTAAACTCAGTATGTTCTCTATATCCCTGTTCATTTCATTTTATATATATATATATATATATATATATATATATATATATATATATATATATATATATATATATATATATATATATATATATATATATATATATATATATATATATATATATATATATATATATATATATATATATATATATATATATATATATATATATATATATATATATATATATATATATATATATATATATATATATATATATATACATATATATATATATATATATATATATATATATATATACATATACATATACATATACATATACATATACATATACATATACATATATATATATATATATATATATATATATATATATATATATATATATATATATATATATATATATATATATATATATATATATATATATATAATGTACATAAAATTTCGATTCAGCAACTCATAAGTAAGCACTAAGGTAAGGCAAAAACTCAATGCAAAATACAGTGTAGAGTATCAAATAATGTAATATTTCTTGCATAATAAATTCATTGATAAAAACAAACTACACCAAAAGGTTATTTCTTGCATTTATTAAAACTAGAAATGCCTATTTAAAAATAAATAAAAATATATCATATGCTCTACTATATATAAAATCCCATGGATAAAAACCATATAAAAAATAATATTATTACCTAAGTTATCTAGTAATGTGCTTTTCAATAACTACTGTCGAAGCACTTGGTTTATATAACACTTTCTTCTTTTCAGATTGCAGACCCGACAGATTATTATGATGAACTACTCTTGTTTGCTTTCTTGAGGTCTCTTTCAGGTGACCGAAACTCGAATTCTGAATGGGAGTGCAATAAGGGCACTTATAAAGTGTCTGAGCTTCAACAGGTTCACTGCCAACATGCGTCCTGCAGTTGCACATTTTACGTTTAGGGTCATGATGTGATGTTACAGTTTTCATTGTTTTTCTTTGAGATTCGAATCCTGAGGTGGGTGGAGGTTCCGGTCTTCTTCGCCTATCGTCGCGTAACTGTTGCAGGTAGGCTCGAGTTTCCTGCTGAAGAATATTGGTATCAAGTCTTCCTGCAGCAGAGGCCTGTTGTGCAAGCCCTCTACCTCCTACGGCACCGTATTCGCCAAATGACTGGCTATGATCACTGGGTCCCATAGGTCTATATCTGTGAGCAGTTTGGGTTCCTTGGTCCCCATAGACATTATCTAGAACCTCATACGTACCGTGGCCGTGACGTAATCTAGGAAACACGTTTGAAGACAGAAAACGCGTTGCATCAGCACTAACATTTTCCTCGCTTCCATGGGCTACGGTAAATGGTCTAGTGTCCTCACTTGCACCAGATCTATCGTGACTCAGTCTTCCTCTAACATCTTCATATGTAACCCTGTCTCCAGTTCGCTGCATGTATTTTGGATCTCCATATCTACCCATATTTTCTTTATCTTCATTCACAGCTCCCCTCCCCAGGCTTTCATATTCTTGACTGTTTTTTGCTTGCGGAACAGGAGAGCCAGAAGGAGACAAAACTTCAGGACTCCCTCTAGGTGATGAATCATCAAGTCCCAGACGACGAGTAGCGGCATCCTTGGAAGAGATTTAAAGAAGTTATATACTACTGTCAGCATATTTATGGCAACAAAGTCTATCAGGCACTGAAATATGAATTTCTTCACATTTCAAATTGAAATAAAAGACCTGACATTAGCATTTCCTGCTTAAGAGCCATTTCTACAGTATCATTAAGATGATAAATATTTTAAAAGCTATTTTAAGGTAGATTTTAAAAAACAAAGAGAAAGATAGCAACCTGAAAGGTATTATATCCTGTTGCCCTAATCAACAGAGCTGCCACAATTACAAGATATAAAAAACAAAATGGATTGAAACGTAGACTCTTTCCCATATCACGGTTTACCTGGCCCTATCATCAATCTCTGTTGTCCCTCATTCACAACAGGTCAAAACAAGCTTTGAATATACAGTACTGTATACTGAATACCGATAACCACCTGTATGTACAGCAGCAAATATATTTTCAAGTCAATTTTAAGTTCATTATTGTATACAGAAAACTGCATACTGTACTACATAATTACGAAAATAATCATCAAGTAGAATTTAATAATAAAAAACTGAGGCACTGTTGATGCTCATTAACTACTATGAACTTAAATATATTACAGTAATCATTCGGACTGCAGGTTATCAAAGATATATAATTCTGTGGGCACTGTAATTGAGTAATCATGGGGCAATTGTCCTCGAAAAATACTGGATCTTGATTCCTTAGATAGAATCAGCATGTCATAAAATTGAAATAGTCAAGGGGAAAAGATGTTAGGAGTATCATATCAAATAGTGTACACAAAAAATATAAAGTTTGTTCACCAGTATATCACGTTTCAAGATTAGGCACAATACTACTATGGCAAGATTTAACTAAGAAATTGATCTTCAGAAGTAATAAAAAGACTCAAAAGCAGACTGCGAATAAAAGACAACATCTAAGAAGTCTCCTTACCTATCAGCATTATGCTTCTAAGCAAAACTTAAATGATGACGTTAAACTTTTATTGTGATATAAAACTTCAAGCATTTTAAAGCATACACGAGGCAACATCTACTGATGCAATTTTAATCATTTATGTCACACTTCTAAGAATATGCATGGAACGGCAAAGCTGTGGTTTAACTTGTCATCAAATTAAAATAACAGTACTGAGGTGTATCATACATCAACGAGCATATCATCACATATAAGAAAAATATCCGAGATATATTTCAAATTCAAAAGTAACCTACAGATTCTCCAGCATATTTATAGAGCACGAAGCTATCTCTATACTCCAAAGTAACTCATATACCGAAAGAACTTAAGCACCTCCTGAAAAAAATAAAAACAGGAGCTTAAATTTGCAAGATAAGGACCAAAAGCACTAGAGGGACAGAGAAGCTGCATGGTCACCAATCTCTCAATCACCATTCACACAATAACGCTGGTGCATTCGCAAGCGCTTCTTTTAGATTCCCATAAGAACTTCATTTAGTCACAGATTAACTACATTTTTTGTGAATGCCATAGCTTCTTTATTCCAAAATGGGTTTCAGCAATCATCCACGTGATGATTAAGGGTATGATGTCAAGCAGCAAGTGTTAATCATGGAGACGAAGAAGAAAATAAATCAGAATATCAAGGAGGCCAACCTATCACTGCCATTGCCCTTAATCTCAGAACATGGCGGCCCAACCAATGTAAAATCCAACCAATATAAAATATATCGAATATATTATCATAGTTACATTCCAGCAATGGTTTCCTAAAATACGTTTCCCATAAAGTCGAGTAAATTGTAAAGAAAACATTTTTCTCACTCTTATTAGACAATACTGTACTACTACCCTTCATCCAACAAAAAAAAAAAAAATATATATATATATATATATATATATATATATATATATATATATATATATATATATATATATATATATATATATATATATATATATATATATATATATATATATATATATATATATATATATATATATATATATTATATATATATATATATTATATATATATATATATATATATATATATATATATATATATATATATATATATATATATATATATATATATATATATATATATATATATATATATATATATATATATATATATATATATATACTTTGCCTTATGTCTCTTTGAATTGCATCGCTCTTGATTTTACGCCAGTTTTGCTAATAATAACAGGAAATATTATATTTGACTAACTCCGGCTTAAGACATTTGACGTTTGTCCACGATAAAATATAACAAAATCATAAAAATTTAAAATTAAAATCATTGTTTAAAAAATAATAGCATAATATAATCTATCAGAACTTTCTATGATAAAAAGTTGTGAAAACTTTTTATATTTCAAATATTCTAAAATAACTCTACACAGCATCCTCGTTATTGCTTTTTTGAAAAGGCACCACCATAAAAATACATCATCTTAAAGTAAAAAGACCAAAATTAACTAGGACAATGTAATAATAATCAATGATACATAAAGAGAATAAAAATGAAAATTATGAAATTAAATGACCATACATACAAAAAACAGGAATAAAATTGAATGAGTATACATACAAAACAGGAATAGAGACAATATTCTAAATTTAAATGAATATGCATGTATAAAAACAGGAATGGAGGAAATATTTACTTTTAAAATAAAAAATACTTTTCTTAAATGACATTAAAACTTATAATGAAGGATAATAAAATTGATGCTAAAATCAAATCTACTATACAGGCAGAAAAAAAGAATGGGAAAATATTTCACCTTAAAGTAAAGAAAAAAATAATCCTTTTGTACAAATGCATTGCTAATATGTGAATAAGCTTCATACAAATTATATAATACTTCACATATACTAAAGAATAATACCCTTTTCACAGAATATGGAGTCTACTGTAAACAATATCTTTTATAATCAAAGTCTTAGCAAGATACTCCATTTAAATGTCTATAAACAAATTACCCTACAGCATTGAACTTAATTTATAAAGCAAATACATATCTGTACAATATATATATATACATATATCTTTTATAATTCTTCATTGTTGCTGTTGTTCTCTAAGCTGCCTATCTGAACAGCCCCAAGTTCCTATGGGAGGCCAGTGCCGATCCTGGGATCCCCAAAGAGGTCTCAGGGAGGGTATGTCGTGTTGGTAGTATATGTGGTTGTGTGCATTGCAGTCTTCCATTATGTGCTTCCTTCGTTGCTCTAAATGTCTCCGGCTAGAAGAAGTCTTCGAGCAATGACCACCAGCGAGTAATATCTTGATGAAGAAACACCTGTGTGCTATAGCATGTTGAGAAATGAGGTAATAGCCCAGGTGACCTAGACCTTTTCTACATTCTCATGCCCCATGAGGGGCAGGGGTTGGTTACAGCAAGGAAATTATTTCATAATATCCAAGTAGGTACTTTCACAATATGATCTTCTAGTGACGTGAAAGGTAATCTAAATCTGGAATTATCTGGTGTGCGGTAGATCTTTCCAATCTGAATCGGTAATCAAGAACTTTCGTACATTTCAATCAACCGTCTTCATATGTTTGCCGAAAAGTTCGAAGTATCAGTAAATATTGCCCAAATATGACACAGAATTACCCCCAAAAATGTGTTGTTCTCCAAGATACCGTATCATTAAAAAAAATGACACTAGGTACTAAATGCACATTTAATTTATCCTTAGTAACTTGATGATTAACTGACTTGGCATGATATGCATGTTACAAGAAAAGTCACAAATACAAAGAGCTATAGATAGCTGTATTATCTATTCAATTATCTATATTATCTCTAGATATAAACTGTAGTCTCCGTAGCAAAAGGGTAGCGTCCGCGACTCTGTTTCGGCAGGTCGAGGGTTCGCACCCCATCACAGACTGAAGTTAGTAAGGGCATACACTCATGGTAAGATTACATTTGCCAAAACAAGTCCTTCGAATCAATCAATCATTATCTCTAGATATAAAAATAAACAAATATAATGCAAAATGACTGATACAGAGATAGGCAGGTAGAAAGGTAGGTATATAAAACTAAAAAAAAGAAAGTAGGTTTCCAAATATAGATGTAAGTACAGTATATAGATAGCAATACACATAAGGTAAAAAATATGACTCTAGGAGATAAAATTCTGTTTATAAAAACAATTTGATATGCACGGAATATTCAAGGAATATAAAACTCTGAACGTGTAAAAATTTATTCTATAAATCCAAGATCACTATGATGATATTCCTCAGAATATCATCAGTTTTGGATAGTTATAAAGAAAAGTTATCAATAAAACACTAATATATTAAAAACAACAGCTTACTACTGTATCCAAAGAATCTTACCTGGAACATGGATAATGCTTCTGAGTTTAATACATTTGCACTTCTTAAAAAAGCCTTCTTTGCTGCTTCCTGACAGAGAAGTAGCTCTGCTCGAAGCTCATTGTTCTCTTCCTCTAGGTGTTGAAACTGATCCTAGGAAATTCAAAAGTACATTTAAATGGACTTCAGACCTGCCACTATTGAGTTCACATTTTTTTTAATATTACAGTTATCAGGTATAGATATTTTAGAAAATCTGTTAAACTACTTGGAAAACATTCAATGCAAAATTATTTGCTTGAACAAAATAAGCAATAACCTACAATGAATAATTAGCACAAATATATAAGTTTTTAAAATTTCTCCATATATATAAAAATGGAGATATTTTGGCAAACATACATAAACAGTAGAGCAAATACATCTCCTTGCAATATATCTCATCACCAAAATAGCTGTTGCATTTCCTTAACTAAACCATAATTAGCTGGAGCCATAAAGTAATATATTCACTGTCTTTACTTACTCGAACTCCAAGTCTTTTATCTAGGGCCTTTCTTCGCCACTTAACAATTGCGCTGTGTGCCAGCCTATGTTTACGTTGATTACCAGCAATCTTTACTAAATGATTCTGAAAGAAAAAATTAAACTACAGAAAACTGTGAAGAGAAGCTGCTTTTTTTCTGAAATGTGCAATGGATGAAGTCTGATCAGATCATTAGAGCCATCTAAACTGTTCAAAAGAATGTGACACATCAAAAAGAAATGCTACGAAGGAAGTGTACTTTGGATAAGAAAACTGTAAAGATAAAAAATCCTTCCAAAACACTTCATTTCATAAGTTACCTTAAACTACTGAAAAAATGCTCTACGACCTTAATAACAAATTGACGCTAAATAATAGAGAATGAGTCCAAGCAAAAACACTTGACACTAAAGTATGGAGAAGTCCAATCAAAATGACAACTAAACGACATTCATGACAAGATTTTACTATTAATACAATAACCTATAAGGCTTAATGCATAAACTGCAAGGAGTTTAATCTCCTTAAACGATAGACAATAATACTATCATAAGCCAAAAGGGGTTTCAAAGATTTTTAATGATCATTCTGAGAGGCTTTTTACCTGATTTTTCTGTTGCATATCCTGCATTCTCCTTAACATGTTTTCTTTATCCTGTTGTTGATGGCAAAGCTGTTCCCTTAATGATGACACTTCCTGAAAAACGGTAATATTGACATACAAATGCTGTTATATCATTCTCTATTCTTGGTGCCATGGTTAGAGACAGCTGCTACATTTACCAATATATTGAACCTTGCATTTGGAAATATCTTCTACGCATATTGCTTACAGAATGAAACAGTCTATGCGCCATAGCATAGTATTGTGTGATTTACAATGACTTTTTACTGTACCATCACAATCATTTTCATTACCAGTGTCAAAAATGGTGAATGGAGACATATATGTTTTACTTCATTTTAGTAAACCTGATGTCTATTACTCTGGTTACATTTATAAGTGCGTTTTATCAATAAATATGACAAAATGCTATATTCAAAAGTGATAGAACAATAAGGTCTTCATTCTCACAATAACATTCTGATTCTCTGTTTTATCTTATGAAATGTGTATCTATACATGTGTATATTGGTAATAATTATAGTGATATATATTCTATTCTGAAGCGGAAAACAGCACGGATTTCATTCTCTCTAACTTTTAGTGTTTATATAAATGCGTTCATTGTTAATGACTTAATTATATATATCCACTAGCTTGAAGTGGGAATAAATCATTCTAACACCCTCAACATGATTAATATTGATCTCATTATGCTTTCTATCAATGCTGTATTCATAATTGTGTGTGTTTGTAATGAACATAAAGAAAAATACTCAACTTGAGCTGACTGTACATTATTTTGTCATTTTCTCTACAGTGCTACTTTTAGTGTCTTTATTTCAAATCTCTTAAATGAGCTTCATTTAAAGCTCACTTGCATATCATTAACTTCTTCAATGGCAAATGCTTTCTAAAAAATTTTGCAATTCCAGACAAAATAAGCGAGAAAACCTTGCGAGATGTAATTTTTTATTCATTTTCTGTCACATGCAAACACTCGTCACTGCCTTACGAAGGTTCAGTGAGAGCAGGAATGGTCGAGAATACATGTTCAAACTGTAATTTCATATGGCAACTTTTCGACAAGATATTTTGTATTTATTGAAAAAAATCATATGGGCAAAAACGTGACACTTCGTCTTAGCCAGGGATGAGGTAAATGAATGTAATGGGAATACTAGATATAGTTTTGAAGTTTAAATAAAACCAAAACCAAATAAGGGTCCTAGAAGGCAAAACTGTAATATAATGACCTTTGCTGAAGCTCCTAGACTTACGAACATTCTCAGATATGAACAAAAACCTACCCATTACTGACCCATGTACAAATTTATGTATTATTGTACTGTACTGCATTATTACACCATTATTACAGGGGATCCTCGATTTACATCAGAGTTCCGTTACTGAAATGCGATGTAACCCAAATATCAGTGTAAGTCAGAACACCCCAAAATTAGCACCTATAATAATGCAGTAGTAGAGGTTCTCCCTCTTTCATGCATTTGGTTATCTCTAATTTCAGCATTTATTCTAAGTGCTGACATCAGAAGAATCTGCTTTACACTTGGGAGACATAATATTGGCCAAAAATTATTACAAAATAAATTAATTTATGGGAGATGCACTTTAACCATAAGACATTATAACTCGAGGACAGTGCAAACCGAGGAGCCCCTGTACTTTGTGTAGTAGTTAAATGAGTTTAGCCTAAGTAATGTACAGTACTGAATACTTCTCCATACTGTACAGTGTTGCAAAAAATAATCTACAAGTTATTAATAACTTAAACTCTCCTAACTATTTCAAATCATAAAATTTCAACAATAGTAATAACATAGAGGTACTGTAATGATATATCATACACAGACCTAGAAGTCATTATACACTCACCTCTTGGAACAATGCAAGGATTGGTTCTCAAAAGGCACAGGTAATGTAAAATTCGCATAATGTAACCAGTCATTTACCATAAGAAACAATGATAATAGGCATATATACGTTCCACAACCGTACATAAACACACTATGCCAAAGATAAGTAAAACATATTTTATAAGTACATAACAAAGCTGAAGGACCTGTAGTTATTTATATTAATATACAAATAGTGCACATTGTAAAAGATATACAGACTTACAAATAAATACTGTACAACAACAAAAAATTAACGCACCCTGAGAACGAACCCTTATCTGCAAACGTAAACAAAGATAACGTAAGCGGTAGGAGAAGGAGGAGGAGACTTAAGCGGTAGGAGAGAGAGGAGAAGAGGAGGAGGAAGGGGGAGAGCAAACCACTGGTTGTTGCTGGGGTTAATACTGGGTGAAGAGAGACTGAAGCACATGGCAGCATGGTGGGAAACTGCCTCAGAGGCAGTCGCTTAGTTACTAAATAGAACCATTTTTTTCGCTATTTCTTGTCCTCACGCGCATTGCTTGCACAGTTAGTATTTTTTTACTATTATTTTTTGGAGTCGTTATTCGAAATTCACGTATTATAGAAATGCGTAAAAAGCGAATTGACTGTACCTTTTTATTTGAAACTCACTTTTTCCCAATACTGGGTGCAGCAAGGTTAAAAAAAAAAAAAAAAAAAAAAAAGATAAAGTATTTTGGAAATTAAGTTTTCAGCTGAAAATTGATGCATCTACGAAATTAATACAGTATATAGCCACATAATGAATTACTGATACTCCAATTAAATAATTATGCTAAATTTATATTACCTGCTGCAGTTCTATTATAGCTTGTTGACATCGGTCTCTATCACCAGTTGCTTGGAAAACTTCATTCGATAACTTACGAATCTTTTCACTCATTTCAGTCCGCTCTTTTCGTAAGCTTCCCACGCAACTTCGAAGCTCTTGAAGTCCAGCCTGAAAGTCAGTCATTGATAAGTGATGTTCAAAGATTCTTCAATACTTAAAAGTAACATATAACATGCTTGTTATATTACTTAAATTACTTAAACAAAATATGATGACAAGACATACCTTTGAAACAATCTGAAGAGCTTTAAGAACAGCACTAACTATTAAATCCTGTATATGAATTTTATATGAATGGATCACAAATATATTTCTGATCTGCTTTAAATGACCTGAATATATAAACAATTGCAAAAACAATTGAATCCCTCAATCGTACCTGAATGTGATCATCGACACTGTTGATACATGTCATCATCTCATCAAGACCTTGAATGAAATCTGTACCTGATTCATGTTGAACAAGTCTCTCTGAAAAGTGTTGAGTTCTATTATGAACAGATCTGATATATGTATACTCACGGCTTAGCATAATACACTAAAATAGTATTCAGCATTTTGAAACAATACAAAAATCAGAGCCTTTCATTAAAAAAAACTTACCAGATTGTATTCTAATTTCAGATGAACGCTGTTCTCTCTCTTGGGGTTCCTTATTTTCGGATGCCATAAAAGCTTTGCGGGACTCACTGTGAGCTCTTGCATGACCTTCTACACATTCATTTTCAGATTCTGATTCAGAACCCAACTCTACATCAGAGTTCAATGCCAAAGAAGCCATATTTCCTATAAAAATTAAGACAAGATTATCCACGGACATGAAAATACAGTGCAATGAAATCATGATGTGTCAAGCTCCTTCTTTGAATACCTCAACAGTGTGCATCATTTACATGAACAGAAAAAACAATTTTAAAAGCAGTGACAGTGTTACTGGCTCTTCCAAAGAACCATCCAAGTTAGGCATCCTGCTATGAAGATATAAGAAATACTTGAAGGTCAGGTATATCAAAGCTTACAAAGTAAGCTTTGTAGGAGAGGGATAAGTTAAATTTAAAGTTTGCCGGTGTTTCAGTTCCGATATCCATCTGAGATGCTCCTCAGAACATCAGCCAAGGCAAGCCCCAACCCCCCACTGTGGTGCCCATCCACAGCAAGTAACCTTCCCAGTAAACAGCTTAAACTCTCGGTCCTGAGCGGGAACCGATCTGTCGACCTCACGAATGCGAGGCCAGCGCGTTACCACTGTACTAGCCGTAAGTGAGAGCTGTAAGTGTTTTGCTTAGAGGCAATCACAGACAATTCCAGCACTTAAAAACAAAACGGGATTATTGTGGATTATTGTCCACCCTCACAGTTATAGGTGATCTAGACTGTCATCCTTCTCCAAACATTCCTTTCCCAGACTTTCATGTTTTCCAGCCTCAGATCCATTACCTGCCAGTTTCCTATGGCAAGTATCTCACTGCAACCCCGTCAAACCTACTTTTTCTTAACATTCTCCCAAAGCTGCTTAGCTCTTTAGTGAATGTAAAAATATTCATACGGCCATCCAACCTTGGATATCCAGGT
>JAXCGZ010015253.1:57500-70000 GCA_037179515.1 Halocaridina rubra | reverse complement strand
AATTGAGGGTCAGCTTTGCTTCAGAAGACTAGAGGGTCAACTTTGCTTCAGAAGACTAATCGAGGGTCAACTTTGCTTCAGAAGACTAATCGAGGGTCAACTTTGCTTCAGAAGACTAATCGAGGGTCAACTCTGCTTCAGAAGACTAATCGAGAGTCAACTTTGCTTTAGAAGACTAAGCGAGGGTCAACTTTGCTTCAGAAGACTAATCGAGAGTCAACTTTGCTTTAGAAGACTAAGCGAGGGTCAACTTTGCTTCAGAAGACTAATCTAGTAATGAATTTGTTTTTTTATTTTTACTTTCATTCCACTTCTGTTTTTACCAAAGAATTATTATGAAATATCAACCTTTATGGAGCGTAAAATCATACGCGTGAATAAAGCATTACGCAGCAAAAAATGGTAGTATTTACACATAAATATATATACATATAAATACACACATGTATACATATACATGGCTCCTTCTTCCTTGTAAGGGGGTAGCCGAGCAAAGAAACGTGCATTCACTACGATCCACATATACCCAAACCATTCCTCTTAGCTCCTTGGAGATAAAGGGTTGCTCGCATACACTGTGGGTGACCCAAGCAGGGTCACCCACAATGTGGGCGGGCAAGGACTTTCTACAATGAGCCCGACAGCCGCAGCTGGTTTGCATCATCGCTTCATCACATGACAACTCCCCTATTATACAGTCAGCTTGGGTCACCCACAACGTAGGAGGGAAAGGACTTTCTACGATGAGCCGATAGCCGCAGCTGGTTTACACCACCGCTTCATCACATGGCAACTCCCTTATTATACAATCATACATAATTATATACTTACTGTCCATAAATAATTTTCACTACAAATTTCGTAAAAGTAGGCACAAAGCAACGCTCTTTCTAAGCAAAACCAAAGGCAAGTTTGTACACACACACACACACACACACACACACACACACACACACACACACACACACACACACACACACACACACACACACACACACACACACACACACATGCATACATACATACATACATACATACATACATACATACATACATACATACATACATACACACTCATTAATTCTCATCGATGTGTAACAGTATTATAAGAACGTTACAAATAAAAACAAATAAGTCATTCTTTTCTTTTAAAACACGATGATGAAAGATCTTTGATAATCTTCCCTTTTCCTCGAGATATCAATAGCCAGCTACCGCTGTTTCATTCGAAACCAACTTTTGCTTTTCATGATAATGTTTTCTGTCTAAAATAGAATGCGCTTCGCTTTGATACTTTCATGATATGTACCCGATGGATGAAGTGTTTGGAATATATATCGCATTACGTGAGGTAAAAAAGTTGATTCATATATATATATATATATATATATATATATATATATATATATATATATATATATATATATATATATATATATATATATATATATTTATATATATATATATATATATATATATATATATATATATATATATATATATATATATATTGTTATTAATAATAATACCGTTTCCAATGGTTTAATTTAAAATTACGAAGAAAAGAAAATGTCTTACTTTCAAATTTCCTACATTGTAAGCGAGCAAACGTGTGGATATTATTTTGAAAACTTACCATTTGAAATTGAAAGAATGATGTTGTTAATAAAAGGCAAATGCAAAACTATACATGGATCAAATTAAGTGTATACATTTATTTCATTTAGTTTTCATTTATTTTATGCATGAAATAGTTAAAGAAAACAAACTTGGGTTTTAGTTATATATGTCTATCTACCTTGGCTGTCTCCCCCAATTGCGGGGTAGCCGACATAAAAAAAGAAACAGTAAGGGGATTAATTTGCTCTATGGGCAATGACGAGGGAGCTAGCGACCGTTCAGATGGCACTGCTGGAGTGCCAAAGCCCATCCTCTTGATATATCAGACAAATGATTCTAGTTTTGCTTCGTCCATCAAATGACACACAAGCTCATTCACCGAGAATAATACTGTTATGTTAAAAAATTAAACCTATGACTCTTCCAGCTCCTGACCTGGATGAGCTTTCTTCCGGTGTATTTTCTACTATGGAATTTGAAAAAAGAAAACAAGCGCATAAGAAATACTAAGAGACACAAAAGTATTCCATAAAATAAACTCATGTTATTCCACACAGGTTTAACATTCAGAGCAAGAAGTAATGTTCTTGTTTACTTCTGCAGATTATCAGTGCATTTGAAAAGATGATATGAATGACTAAGAGTTCTTAATGGCCTCAGTCAGAGTTGATATGAATGACTAAGAGTTCTTATTGGCCTCAGACAGAGATGATAAGAATGACCAAGAGTTCTTAATGGCCTCAGTCAGAGATGATATGAATGACTAGGAGTTCTTAATGGCCTCAGTCAGAGATGATATGAATGACTAAGAGTTCTTAATGGCCTTAGTCAGAGATTATATGAATGACTAAGAGTTCTTAATGGCCTCAGTCAGAGATGATATGAATGACTAAGAGTTCTTTAATGGCCTCAGTCAGAGATAGGTATAACTTTGTGCTCAGATACCAATACAGTAAATACGTGTTGGTACTTTAATACATTAACCATAGAAAATCTAGGAATTAATAAGACAGCTTTACGTTTATGCTAAATTTAATAAATACATAATTTCTACAGTTTAATAAACATATTTACCAAAGCATATGACGTTAGTGTTAGGATAGCAATGACACAAATAAAAGATATAATTCCTTGACTAAGAAATTTTATTCTTATAAAATTGTCATTTTCAGTTGCATCATTTGCTAGGACTGGAATCGTCTGCCACTTCCATAACCGTCTTGTCCTATCCCAAAATTATTGCCATTTGGATTATCTTGATTCCTCTCATTAAGATTTTGAAGATTTCCTTGATAATCACCGTCTGTATTCCTTTGAGAATAATTATTTTCATTATTCTCTACTTTTTGATTATCCTGACTAGAGATATTTTGGAAGCGATAGTTATTTGTGCTGTAGGACCTCTGGATAAGTTGGTTGATTCCCTGCTGGTTGCCTTGGTTGTTATTACCATAATTACTTCCAATGTCTTGAATATTGCCACTATAATTAGCCTGTTCGTTTTTCAGATTGCCAATATAATTGTTTGGTCCTTCATTGCTGCCTTGATTATTGCTATAACCACGCCGATTTTCATTAGGAACTCCAACGTAGCCACCCTGACCTTGAGAAATTCTTCCACCAACTCTGCTATGACCTGCATTGAAGTCCCTGTTGAATTTAGCTGAATCTACATTACTGCCTCCATTGTATCCAGGCTGAGCTATATTATGGCCTCCATTATTTGCACCCTGATTTCCAGTATCTACACTGTACAAACTTTGATCTCCATTACTCCCAGTATTGTACTGACTTTGTCTCTCATTACTATTGTCGGCATAACTGCTTTGAGCTATATTATTGTTACTATTGTGGTTATTCTGGCCTTGATTTGTTATTCCATTGTATCCACTCTGACTAAGAGCATCTCCATTTCCATTACTGCCCTCAATATATAAATTTTGATTGCCATTATTGTTTCCATTGTAACCATTTTGATTCACATTAGTGCCTTCATTGTATCCATTTTGATTTGCAATTCTGCCTCCATTGTAACCATTTTCACCCCCAAAATTGTCCCCATTGTACTCATTTTGACCTCTATTATCATTGTAACCGCTTTGATCAACAACACTATCTTCGGTGTACCTGCTTTGACCTCCACTGTTAGCTTCACTATATACCCTTTGCCCTCCATTGCTGCTTTCAATTTGCCCAAAATAGTTTTGACGTCCTCCTACATAACCACTCTTGCCAGTTTGGGTTTTTCCAATATCAGTTTGTCCATTAACAGATCCACCATAATTGTTCAAGTTATGTTGGTTATTATTTTCATAAATAAACTGACCAGTTTGAGCACTGCCTTCGATTGCATTATTCTGGAAACGGTAATCATTATTCCCGTTGTCACGCGCAGCATCATGATTGGGAGCATACTGCTGGTTTCCAATATTGCTACTCTGATCATACAAACCATTTTCACCATAACTACTTTTAGCAAACTGACTGTTTAGATTGAGGTTATTCTGATTACCTTGCCCTTCTCTAGAATAATTATCTTGATTTATCACACTGCTTTCATCATAATTATTCTGAACATTGATTTCAGCATAGTTATCTAAAACCCTCTGGTTATTTTCACCAATATTATTCTGATGACCACCCCGAGTATTCTCTCCATTCCCTTGACCACCATTATTGAATTCGCCATAGCTGCTCCTCTGGAAGTCTTGGTTGCCTCCAGTGAAGGCATACTGGCTTCCAGTGGTTCCATCAAAGTAACTTTTCTGGCTTCCCTGATTTTCGTTTCCACGCCTACTATTTTCAGTAGTAATGCTGCCATCTTGATTATATCCAACGTTGTTTACTTGACCTGCTCTATTTCCATCTTCAAAGTTTTGATTGTAACCTAAGTAGCTACTTTGCTCTTCTGTACCACCATAGTTCTCTTGTTGATTGAGATTACTCCCAGTGTCAAAATTCTGATTACCATTATGACTTCCACCAAAAGCATTTTGATCATTCTGGTTGTATCCACTATAGCTACTTTGAGTATCTGGATTACCTACATTGCCATTGCCTGTACCATATCTAAATTGAACTCCTAGGTTGCCATCTTCATACATTCCCTGGCCATTACGACCTCCAAACATACTAGGCATAATTATTCCAGGTTCTCCATATCTCACCGAAATATTCTGAATTTGCTCTTTGTTACTGTTTTGGGTAACTTGATTCCCTGTTGAATACTGATCCTCTAGCCTATACTCACCTGCCACATTTGTTTCTACATTCCCATTTGCTTGGTCTCCAAAGGAAATTTCTCTTCCCTGAACATCTGATCCATAACCTCCCTGGTCTAAATTACCTTCCCCATAACTTATTCCTCCACCCTGACTTTCATCATATGTAACCTGCCCACTACCATCATTTCCAAGAAAGATAACTTCTTCATCCTGCCCATAATGCACTTCACCATAATTATTTTGTGAATTTTGATTAATTCCTGCATAACCCACAGCTTGATTACTATATGAATTTTGTTCGACATGAAATTCTCCTTCATACCCGTCATTTTCACCTTGATTCCTTTCCCCATAGCTTACTTGTAAACCATTTTGGAGTCCATTAGATCCACTACCACCATAGCTTCCAGTACTATGGCTTGCTTTAGCAAGAGCAAGATTTGCAGCGTTCTGTGCCTGCGTTGCTGCATTATTTGCTGATTGCAGTTTGATAACAGCCAAATTCTGCAGTTGGTCAAACATTTCAGATATCCTTGATGCTTGCCAAGCCATAGCCTCTTGCGATGCTTGAACCTTAAGGACAACTTGCAAGGCTTGATAAGCCTGTGCTTTAACAGTATCAGCCTCTGATTGGAGTTCTCCTAATTGTGTAGCAAGTGCCTGAGCAGTATCGTAAGTTGCTTGAGCTGAACTCACAGCTGAACTTGCTTGGGAAGACAAGGAAGTTTCTGTAAAAGAAGCCGACTGAGCTGCTTGGACGGCCTGAGTCAACTGGGCAGCTTCAGCCTGTTGTTGGGAAGCTGCAGCTTGAGCAGTCTTGGCAGCAGATGATGCAGTCTCAGCTGCCTTACCAGCAGCAGCAGCTGCTGCTGCCTTGGCAGCATCTTTCAAACCTGCTGCTGCAGCTGCTGCCTGAGCAGCAGCAGTTAAAGCAACAGAGGTATCAGCAGACTGCTGGTGTACACCTGATGCCGAAATCACAAGGTAAGACTGTCCGCCTCCAATGCCACTTCCATAATTACTTCCAATACTGCTTCCCCCATAACCTCCACCAATAGAAAATCCTCTCTTGTACTGTCAAATAAAAGAAAGAAAATTTCTGATTCCATGTATGTAACCCTTTTCTTATTAATATTATCAAGCAAATACCCAAGTATATCAAAAAACATAAGATGACAAAGTAAAAATTTTCACAGGTTTTCAAGTACTGAAGCAAGCATACTTGAGTATCAAAGAGCTGATGTTAAGTAACGTACCCTGGCATCATATCTGGTGACGCTTGCAGCATACACTGAGCCTATAAAAATAATTATAGATTTCCATTATCATTTCCTCTGACAGTAGTGATATCTCATGTATTTCATGGGATTTACTTTCATATCCCTAGCCTAATGCTTCGAGAATGCAAACTATCTAGGCAAGGATTGTTTTTCAATTGCAATATGAATTTTCAAAAGCTGCACATTGGTAAATATATAACAGCAAATATAAATGTCGATTCATAATTAATAAGAGAGCAACAAAATTATTCCAAATATTTGAAAAGTAAATTAGAATTAAAAAATAAGTCATTGAATAGAAAATAGATAAGTAAAATAAACATTAAAAAAAACTATAAAGATATATTACTATAGAAAGGAAATCATATAATTTGTAGATGTGAAGAAATTTTAAAGCAAGCGATTCCCTTACTACGGAGCATATAAAAAATCTGACTCAATGAGAATGCTTAAAAGTAAGCTATACTTCTTATGCCAGTGTCAGACTTATATACATGCTGAGAACTTTAAATTGGGGATTCAGCATGATTCACAAAGATATAAGTGCATGGTTTAATCTTTGAGTTTGCAATGTAATATACTGATCTGAAATAATTCGAAAGCATACCCTGTTCCAAGCACTGCAGTAAGAGTATATATTTTTGGGATATTTTTCAAATAATAGTTTTTCTATAAAATTGCTACTTTTCGTTGCTAGAGCAAAAAGTACTTGATGTCATACTAGCAATCAAAAATTAGTCAAGTTATAAAATTGGATTTTCTATAACTCACACCTCTGAGGATTCCAATCTAATATGTTCATGAAAGAACAAATTGTGACAAAGTGTATTGATAAAGGAAAACATTCTAATACACGAAAAAGAGAACTAATGTTAGTCTGACTTCATTGAAAGTCTGGATATTTTTATGCTCTGGTATGTAAACGTATGCATGTTTATGTGTCTGTATTTTACGGATTAAATTAATGACACGAAAATATTAGTTAAGGACAGTTTGGAGAAATTCATATAATATCGCTAGTCCTTGATTGTTCCTTGGCCACGGTACTCACCAATGCACAGAATAGCCAAAACACACCAATGAATCTCCATACTCGAAGGGGTAATAACCTAGTGGAAGGAAGGAAGGAAACTGCGGACATGAATTGGCTATTCCAATGTATATATATGCCTGGCCATCTAGTGGTCAGTTCAGGAACTCTATTCCTTTTTCAGATGTAATATGGATGAGCAATAGAACATTGTCTTACTCACAAAGATGGACACGGAGAAACACACCAATATGACCTTAAAGAGTATTCTCAACCTAATATTGCTGAATCATTCTCTCTTTCAAAGTGTGAAAATATGTATATACATACATACATACATGTGCATGAATACAGACATACACAAACACACATGTATACACATACAGCTCGTAACTCCCCGTCTCCTGGTCGGTTACATATTCTACTCAATAACGCTCACTATATTTTTCCATTCAACTATGAATGCACTTAGCATTTACTATTTCCTCACTTAGCAACTTCCAGTTATCAACTATTCTTACATTAATAATGTACTTCCCCATATCATGCAAAGAAGGGCTGTTGCGGAGTTTCAAACCATGAAGGAATCTTAAAACCGTTACCATCGCCTGCTTTCTATCTTCAAGTAATGTCAGGTCTAATTCCAGGAGTCTTTCCTTATAACTTAAGTTACATATCTCTGTAACTAGTTTTGTAGCGGGATTTTAACTTTATTCAATTTATTGATATGCTTCTCGAATGTCGATTCCAGAAGGGTACTAAACATTAAAGCTTTGTCCATGAGTAACGTAAACAATACTGAGAATTTTCTTGGTCATATGCCCGAGAGTCAGCCATATAATTGCAAAGAAAGCATCTTCTGCCTTTTCTATACCAAGCATGTGCATTTTTGGAGACAAATCTGCAAAAACATTACCTCTAGATCTTTTCCACTCTCAGATTCTTGATGCTTATTTTCTGTTATTGAAAATCCATATATATATATATATATATATATATATATATATATATATATATATATATATATATATATATAAAATGATTCATATATATATATATATATATATATATATATATAGATTCATATATATATATATATATATATATATATATATATATATATATATATATATATATATATATATATATATATATTGTTTTTCGTTTACAGTTGAGTTATTATCAATATCCAGGTCAAAAGTTCTAGTTCCGTTACTAAAACGACTCTCATTTTGATAAAAATAAATAAATAAATAAATAAATTTAGCAGCCAGGAATTTAAGGCAGATGATTTAGGATAGGGTTATTCTGAAGTAATCATTGAGAGTGGAAAACATTTAATAGATTCATTCTCTCTCTCTCTCTCTCTCTCTCTCTCTCTCTCTCTCTCTCTTTTTGGAGGGTTTTCTATTAATTACTGTTTTAAGTTTTGCATGGGAACTGAATTATTCTGGAGAGAGAGAGAGAGAGAGAGAGAGAGAGAGAGAGAGAGAGAGAGAGAGAGAGAGAGAGAGAGAGAGAGAGAGAGAGAGAGAGAGAGAGAGAGAGAGAGAGAGAGAGAGAGACCTTTGTTTCCACGCAAGTCCTATTTTGTAATTAAAGAATTTAAATTGTCATTATATCGTAATTATGCAATCACCTTGTAGGAATACTTATACAGAGTTTAACGCAAAGTTTGCGTCATCTACGCAGCACAGGGCATATTTACTCTAATTCCCATTCCTTCCCTATGTCAAGATACTTTTTACTTTGCGTATAATAGTTCGTTAAAAAGAATATAATCAATTTTTAATTTCATGCAAAAATGTATCTTCAAGATTAACGCAGTCTCTCTCTCTCTCTCTCTCTCTCTCTCTCTCTCTCTCTCTCTCTCTCTCTCTCTCTCTCTCTCTCTCTCTCTCTCTCTCTCTCTCTCTGCTTTGTATCTATATTCTATCATCTCATTTGAACACCTTTTTGTAATGAGTAGTCATCACATGTTTATACAATAGTGTCAGTGACAGCATTATGATATGCTTTGGGATTCGAGATTTCAAACAAGTGAATTTTGTACCAAGTCATTGCATCATATATGATGATAATGAAATGAAGAGTGCTCTGCGCAATAAGAATAATATCTATCTATCTATCTATCTATCTATCTATCTATCTATCTATCTATCTATCTATCTATCTATATACAGAAACCATATTCCCCCTCATAAGGGGGTGGCTAAGTCAAAGCAAGCAAACTTGACTCATTACGGGGAAAAGAATATCACCTACCACATATAAACAGAAACAATTAAACAATACTATCATTAGTTGTACGAGGAGAGATCAGGAGTATGTTGGGAGGAGAGTGTTGGAGATGGAGGTGCCAGGTAGGAGGGGGAGGGGGAGACCAAAGAGAAGGTGGATGGAGTGTGTAACAGCTGATATGGAACAAAAAGATATTACAGTGGATGACGTCGAAAATAGGAATCGTTGGAAACGGATTTCCAAAAATAGCGACCCTACATAAGCGGGTAAAGCTGTAGTGGAAGAAAAAAGAAGAAGATCATTGGTTGTATGTGGCAATGCAATGTTCCCAGATACCTCCAAAATGAACAGAGACTCTTCCTCTGCGAATCAACTTTTTTTTGTCTTTAAAGTCTTTCCGGATGGCCATTGTCATTCTGTTGTCAATGGATTTCTTTCTCTGAGTAGTAAAGGATTTGACACTCAGAGCATATGCTGCTCTTGGAATTAAAACGACTTCACGGTCATACATTATTTCATGTTGCTGAAGACATGGGGGTCCATTACTAGTATGCAAAAGCTTTTGCTTTATAGATTCTCCACCCACAGATGGGTGGAACAGGTCATGGAGGACTCGTAGGGTGGTCGCCAGCCGGCACAGGCCCCAACCCCCCAATGTGGTGCCCAGCCACAGCAGCAACCTTCCCAGTAAACAGCTTACTCTCTCTTGCCTGGACGGGGCGCGATCTGTCGACCTCGCGAATGCGAGGCCAGTGTGTTACCACTGTACTAGCCAGGAGGCTATATGCGAAAGCATAAACAAAACACTGTGGTCACATTACATTCAGTTCCTTGTGAAATAGACATGAGTGCTGATATAAGCAATATATTGAGTTGTGACAATACTGAAGTTTAGTTCGAAGAATGAATGCAGCAATTAAACAGGATTTGATTTGATCATCCAAAAGGTCAATTTCTCTTACACCAACCTAAAATTGGATACGAATATTTGTAAAAATGGTTCATATTAAAAGACCGATGATATGATGTTATATTCAACTTTGAGAAAACTTATTTATTTGGTTTCCTAAGTGTAAAGGGCAATCTTTTACTTCCAATTTCTAATGTGGTAGCATTAGGAACTAGAAAGGTATTAAGATTCCTTTGCCTGCCTGTACATACACGTTATGTAACAAACTTTATATTTCAGTG
This sequence comes from Halocaridina rubra, assembly GCA_037179515.1. Taxonomy (NCBI): domain Eukaryota; kingdom Metazoa; phylum Arthropoda; class Malacostraca; order Decapoda; family Atyidae; genus Halocaridina; species Halocaridina rubra. The sequence continues at coordinate 59,414 of JAXCGZ010015253.1, read as the reverse complement.
AGAAATTACCGAGGCTACAATAGTCTTTTATATCTTTAATTTTAGAATTAAATTATAAAAAAAAGGAAGATTTCTGTTTTCATTCTTTACGTTAAATGATTGTTTAAAACATTGTAAAGCTTAAGTAAAAAGTTGAAAACATGAGTATTTTAATCTTTATTTTTTTTCAAATGAGTAATAAATATATAAGGAAGCATCATGTTATATGTTCATAGAATTTATATATTACGAATCTCTCTCTCTCTCTCTCTCTCTCTCTCTCTCTCTCTCTCTCTCCTCTGCCTGTGCGTGCGTGCGTGCGTGCGTGTGTGTGATTACCTAATTGTGTTTACGGGAAAGAGCCCAAAGCTCGTATCTTCCCGTCTCCTGATCGGTTCCATTTTAGACTTAGTGATACCGTACCTGTCCTTAAAACTATGGATTGAGATAGCATTAACTACCTCCTCGCTTAGCGAATTCCAATTATCAACTACTCTTACACTGAAAAAGTATTTCCTTACATCCTGCAAACAAGTTTTCTTACGAAGCTTCAAACTATGACCTCTAGTTCTAGAGCCAGCCATATCGAAATATCGATCCCTATCCACTCTATCATAACCATGAAGGAATTTAAAGACTGTCACCATATCCCCCCTTACTCTTCTAGCTTCGAGTGATGGCAAGTCTAATTCCCTCAGCCTCTCATCATAACCGAGATTGCGTATTTCTGGCACCAGTTTCGTGGCATGTCTTTGAACTTTTTCAAGCTTAGCTATGTGCTTTTTCAAGTGCGAATTCCAAAAGGGGGCTGCATATTCGAGTTTTGGCCTCACATAGGTTACATAAATATTTCTGAACATTTCCTTGTCCATGTGCCTGAAGGCTACCCTTATATTTGATAAGAATGCATATGCTGCCCTTACTACGCCATTTATATGTATTTCTGGAGACAAATCTGCCAGTATGTTTACTCCTAGATCTCTCTCATTTTCTGTCTCTTGAAGTTGTACTCCAGCCACCGAGTAGTCAAGCTTGGGCCTTCTTGCACTTGTACCCATTCTCATTACCTTACATTTTGAGGTATTGGATTTCATTAGCCACTTTTCTGACCACTCATGCAGATTATTTAGATCCTCCTGAAGTTCTCTACCATTGTTCTCGTTTTTTACTTTCTTCACAATCTTTGCATCATCTGCAAACATATTCATGAATGAATTTACAGACTCTGGTAGGTCATTTACATATACAAGGAACAAAAGTGGCCCTAAAACTGAACCCTGTGGAACTCCACTACTAACTCTTCTCCATTCAGACACTGAGTGTCTTACTCTAACCCTCTGTTCCCTTCCTTCTAAGTAAGTTTTTATCCATTCCAAGACATTTCCACCTATTCTAGCCATTGATTGCAGCTTCCTAATAAGTCTCCCATGTGGAACAGTGTTAAACGCTTTCTGGAAGTCTAGGAATATGCAATCTGCCCAGCCCTCTCTTTCCTGTAAGATTTGGCTTACCTCATCATAAAATTCTAATAAGTTTGTTACTGTTGATCTTCCTTCTCTGAAGCCATGTTGCCTCACTGACAAAAAGGTGAAGGATTCCAAGTGAAGAGAGATATGTTTCCTTAGTAGTTTCTCCATAACTTTGCAAACTATGCTGGTCAAGGAAACTGGTCTATAGTTCAGAGCCGTATCCCTCCTTCCCTTTTTGAAGATAGGTAGCACATTTGCTTGTTTCCAGCATCTTGGAATCTCCCCCGACTCCAGTGACTCCTTAAATATGATACTTAGTGCCACTGATATTGTGTTTGCGCATTTTTTAAGCACATGAGGGGATATGTCATCAGGACCTGTAGCTTTATGAACATCTAAATCCATCAGCGCTTTGCATACCTCTGTGGCTGTAAGGTTGATGTTCTCTAATACCGGCCCTTGAGCT
>JAXCGZ010015253.1:35000-55000 GCA_037179515.1 Halocaridina rubra | reverse complement strand
CAGGAAAGAGAGGGCTGGGCAGATTGCATATTCCTAGACTTCCAGAAAGCGTTTAACACTGTTCCACATGGGAGACTTATTAGGAAGCTGCAATCAATGGCTAGAATAGGTGGAAATGTTTTGGAATGGATAAAAACTTACTTAGAAGGAAGGGAACAGAGGGTTAGAGTAAGACACTCAGTGTCTGAATGGAGAAGAGTTAGTAGTGGAGTTCCACAGGGTTCAGTTTTAGGGCCACTTTTGTTCCTTGTATATGTAAATGACCTACCAGAGTCTGTAAATTCATTCATGAATATGTTTGCAGATGATGCAAAGATTGTGAAGAAAGTAAAAAACGAGAACAATGGTAGAGAACTTCAGGAGGATCTAAATAATCTGCATGAGTGGTCAGAAAAGTGGCTAATGAAATTCAATACCTCAAAATGTAAGGTAATGAGAATGGGTACAAGTGCAAGAAGGCCCAAGCTTGACTACTCGGTGGCTGGAGTACAACTTCAAGAGACAGAAAATGAGAGAGATCTAGGAGTAAACATACTGGCAGATTTGTCTCCAGAAATACATATAAATGGCATAGTAAGGGCAGCATATGCATTCTTATCAAATGTAAGGGTAGCCTTCAGGCACATGGACAAGGAAATGTTCAGAAATATTTATGTAACCTATGTGAGGCCAAAACTCGAATATGCAGCCCCCTTTTGGAATCCGCACTTGAAAAAGCACATAGCTAAGCTTGAAAAAGTTCAAAGACATGCCACGAAACTGGTGCCAGAAATACGCAATCTCAGTTATGATGAGAGGCTGAGGAATTAGACTTACCATCACTCGAAGCTAGAAGAGTGAGGGGGGATATGGTGACAGTCTTTAAATTCCTTCATGGTTATGATAGAGTGGATAGGGATCGATATTTTTATATGGCTGGCTCTAGAACTAGAGGTCACAGTTTGAAGCTTCGTAAGAAAACTTCTTTGCAGGATGTAAGGAAATACTTTTTCAGTGTAAGAGTAGTTGATAATTGGAATTGGCTAAGCGAGGAGGTAGTTAATGCTATCTCAATCCATAGTTATAAGGACAGGTATGATCAGGATGACTAAGTATAAAATGGAACCGATCAGGAGACGGGAAGATACGAGCTTTGGGCTCTTTCCCGTAAACACAATTAGGTAATCACATACATACATACATACATACATTCATGCATGCATACATACATACAAACATACATACAGACAGACAGACACACAGACATACATACATACATACATACATACATACATACATACATATGATAAGTTTCATGATATGTGTAATATTTCATAAGATTGTAGCCTGGTTGATATGGTCCTTCTTGACTCGTAACTCATTACAGCGAAATATCTAAAGTGGAAAACAATAAAACATACACATACAAACAAGCACACATACTTGCGTGCATGCGTACATACATACATGCATACACAGTTTCATGTTAGTGCACATAAGTACATATATATATCACTTTCATGATCTATGTCAAAGGTTAAACATTTTATAAGATTCAGTTTAAATTTCAAAAGAGTGAACGTAATAAAATGAAAGCATCAATGCATCACAAACACGAACGACAATACCCAGTACCTCTATAGAGACAAAGAAAGCGAAAGGAGAAAGTCTTTTTTAGAAGTTTCATTTTTCAATATAGAAAAGTAAATTTCTCAGGTGGGGCAACTCGTACAATGTCACAATATGGGAGACAGTTACATTGTCTCAGCTTTTGTTCAAAACCTGAAATGAGAAAGTCAGTTGGATTTGATTCTCAAGTTTAAGGGAAAGCTGAAGTGCAAGTGAAGAATCCCAAAAGGAAATACTTTGATTTATAATTAAAGGAAAAAACAAGTGTGAAAGTGCTCTCCATAGGTCTTGAATGCTTGTCAGTGACATTTTCAGAGGAACACAAAAATCTGAGTTGAAATTTTCGAGATGAAATTGCATGTACACAAAATATTGTTTAACTGCTCGGCTATCAGAGACTGGGAGCTTTGTTTACAATATATATATATATATATATATATATATATATATATATATATATATATATATATATATATATATATATATATATATATATATATATATATATATATATATATATATATATAATATATATATATATATATCAAACAGAGCTCCAAGGCTCAGGTACTCGAGCACTCAAACAATTTTTTGTCTATATGCAATTTCATCTCCAAACTGCTGTTATTGCACTATTTGAAAAAAAAATGAGAGTAAAAGTTCCTTAATTGCAATGTATAATAATTTTTCCATGAACACAGGTGTGAGAACATTAACTGATAAGTCAGAATGACATAATAATATCTATCCAACCAGTAAACAAAAATAATAACAGATCTCTGAGAAGAAAAAACTAAAAAATAATTGCGCATTTCTTTCAAGCTTCTTTAAAACACAAAATATATTAGTATTACTTGGCAGAAAAAAAAAATTATTCTATGCATAATTGATATTGCATATATAAATACAGTAATATATTTATCGCTACTGCATTTTTTATAGAGTTAGGGAGTCATAAATGCCTTTATCCAAGAGCATGCCTGATGTTCCACAAAATTTTCATGTGTGTTCAGGTTTCGAGGACATGCTTTTGAATTAATTCTAAATATATAAAGACTCAAGACTCAAAAACTTTTCTTTTACTTATAGCTAAGGGAAACAGCACAGTGTATATCAAACGATATCCACATCTAGGTATTCTTTAAGCTTCCCTGATTAAAATAAAAATCTTTAAGTATTCAATGTACGCGAGTTAATAATACGTCTATAGTGTAGTCACTGTGGCTCAAGTGGTAGCGTTCGCGACTCTGAGGCGTCAGGTCGAGGGTTCGAGCCCCGTCACGTTCTGAGGTTAGCAAGAGCATGCCAAACAAGTCCTTCGCAAGAAGGCAACCGTCCTAGCCCTTGGTAGAAAAGGGAGTCCGTGACGTAAAACCGGAACAAGTGTTGTTAGTACAGTAAATGGAAACATTCATCAAATGGGAATGACAACTGTGGAGTTGGCTGGAAAACATATTCAAGTACCAAGAAATTGCATCGGAATACATTAAAAAACAAAAGATTTATAATGACGTTTATTCAAATAGTAATGACACTTTCATAATAATACAATTATCTGTAGATTATAACTCAAAATTCAATATGCCTTCATGTCTCAACGCCAATTTCATTTTTGCGATTAAAATAATATTCTATAGTATATGCAGGTACTAGCTTTCATTGTCTTCACACATAAAATTAGATTAATAATCAGATATGTGCTTAGCTTTTGCCAGGGCAGAATTTGCAGCACTCTGGGCCTGTGCCGCTGCAGATTTTACAGACTGAAGTTCACTCAATACAGCATTCTGCTGAAGATTTAATGCACCAACTGTATCTTTAGCTTCTTTAGCCATATAAACCTGCAGTTCATTTACGACTTCAGCAGCTTCTTGAGACTGGCGAGCTTGAATTACCAAAGCCTGTGCTTGATTCCAGGCCTGCTGAAAACTGTTTGCCAAGTACACAGCCCTATCAAAAGTTCTCTCAGAAGAAGCAAGCGCTTCCTCTGCTTGTGCCAAAAGTCGGTTTTCTGCCTGAGCACGTGACCTAGCTCTAGCTAAAGCCCTAGAGAGCTTCTCAGCTTTTGCTTCTTGCCTACTGGCTGCTATTTTGGCATGACGGGCAGCAGCAAGAGCTGCTTGAGCTGCTGCTCTTGCCTGTCCACTAAATCGTATTCCTCTGGGTCCAGGGTGCACGTGTCTGAGAACTGCATTGTTGCTGAATACATCACGTCCACCAACACTGCCTCTTAGTCCATTTCCTTGTCCATTTACTTGGAATTTAACGAATGGTCTGCCTCCACCTCCATTCCCACCACGGCCTCCACTCCATACACCTCTACCACCTGCTCCTCCTCCTCTGCCATTAACTTTGCCATTTGTGCCACCTCCTCCATTAGCGCCAAAGACGAATATTTTGAGACCTCTAGTGACGCGTTTTCCCTTAGGATATAAAAATAATGGTCTTAAATACTAATGGTAAGTAAATATTGTGGAAAAAGCATATACTGAACTTAAAAGATCAACTAGATATACTATGACAGGTCATTTCAAGAATTCTTTCTTTGGGAGTACGAAGTACCTCTCTGTAAGGCTGAATATATGTAATTGTAACTTATTAAGTATGTTTGCTGGACTGTCAAGGTGCTTCTTTAGATCCTCCACCCACGGAAGGGTGGAACGGGTCATGGAGGACCCGTAGGGTGGTCGCAAGCCGGTACAGGCCTCAACCCCCCACTGTGGTGGCCAGCTACAGCAGTAACCTCCCCAGTGATGCATACAAAATCTCTTCAGTGAATACTGATTACATACAATTTTTCTTGAATGCATAAACAAACAGTTTTTAAGATCCACTAATTGATGCCTGAAGTAATTATAAGTTAAGAGTTTTAAAAGTCCTAAAAGACTCTGAATATATGGAACGGGTCATGGAGGACCCATGTATATCTGTTTATCAGACAAAGTCAAGGGTTCTAAGACAATATTTGTCTAACTTTCCTATTATCAAAATATTCTTAAAGACTTAGTGATGGTAACGTACCTGACTTGCCTGCTCAGAGGAGAGCATCAAGCTAGCTGAAATATAAATAAAATAGCTCAAAACTTCACATTTTCAGCAGAATAATTCTCATATTTTGTCTTATAAGCATGAAATTGACATCTTATGCGAGATGAGTCTCGTTTCAACGGAGGACCATGCTTTCTTCCATCTAATATATGCTTGTTTTATATTAATGTTTTCCAATAATATTCTGGACATCACATCTGCTCAATTTGCTACAAAGTTCAAAACTTGAGAATTCTGAGAAAATAATGAATTGTTGAGGTTTCTCTTCTTTGGATATATATATATATATATATATATATATATATATATATATATATATATATATATATATATATATATATATATATATATATATATATATATATTTGACTACAAAGCGAAAACAGGACACAACGAAGTATCTTAGCGGTTACAAAGATGATTAAATAAATATAGTCATAAGCTCTTACGGTACACTGTTATCTCCAGTTTTATCTTCGTAGTCAAAAGTACATATATATATATATATATATATATATATATATATATATATATATATATATATATATATATATATATATATATATATATATATATATATATGTTAACCCTAATATACTCTAGATACCTATAATCTCTCTTAGGTCTGAAGAAATAAATCTTGTAAAAAAAATTAAAAAAAATATGCACTGGCTTTTGCGACTTAACTTTCACTATTTTACAATATAAAAATGAGATACATGAAGATATGGCTATATTAAACATGTTTATCACATGATTGTGCACATGACCGTAATATATGTACTTATTCCACTCTTGGTACTAGCAAATACAAAAATAGGAAAGGCAAAGAAGAAATTAATACATGTCTTTATATTCCATCTTTAGATTGTATCTGAATTGTATTATATCTAGATAACGTAATACACGAAATTATTTGTTGTATTTAAGTCTCTCTATTTTCTTTGGAAAAAAAAATATATAAATATATATATATATATATATATATATATATATATATATATATATATATATATATATATATATATATATATATATATATATACACACACCATTATCCACGAAAATCCTTTTGGACATCCGGGAAATCGAACTCGCATAGCAAGTTACAAATCAATGCCAACCTAACCGACAAAGCTACTACAGCAGATAAAAAATCTGTAGTAACTCTGTCGGTTAGGACAGCATAAATATGAAACTTCATACACAACTTCTATTTTTCTGATGTCAAATGCCTTTTCGTGTATATTAGTGTTGTTGATATCGCGGTTATATATATATATATATATATATATATATATATATATATATATATATATATATATATATATATATATATATATATATATATATATATATATATATATATATATATATATATATAAACGAGCTCACCCAAACAAAGACAAATTAGAGCAGCTTTCCTCATAGATGTTCACTGAATGTCAAACTTTCGTGTACTGGTCTTGAACTTGTAAAGACAAACCCTTAAGTACCTCCCCACTTACTCGCTTTATGTTCGGAAATGGCGACATCTTGCAATATCTTTCATTTGCATTTCGTTTCAATGTCTCTTTCAAATTACCCAGCTCTCTTCTACCATCTCTCTCTCTCTTTTGTTTCAGTGAATTCACAAGTGTCATCGGCTTTTCTTTTAAACGGGTCTTTGAGCATTGAATTTTAGGTGCCTCCATAGAGAAAGAGCTATTGTTGTTTCTTTCTGTTTTCTGTCTTTCTTTCTTTCAGATCTCAAGGTTTTTCGTGTTTCTTTTACTCGAATTCCGTGATAATTTTCATTCAAAACTTTCGTTAAATCGTATTTTCACGTACCAGATACTCTCTCTCTCTCTCTCTCTCTCTCTCTCTCTCTCTCTCTCTCTCTCTCTCTCTCTCTCTCTCTCTCTCTCTCTCTCTCTCTCTCCAAATTGTTTTTAACTTGTTTTATTCAAGTTTTGATATTTACTAAACTGACAACATGCATTCATGAGAAGTAATATTAGAAACTTATGTAGAATAAGAATAATCTGATACAGAGATGAAAAGAATATATTTGTATTCAGTTTTAAATAATCTCGATCACTGAATAAATAAATGATAAACAAATAAGGAAATATATATATATATATATATATATATATATATATATATATATATATATATATATATATATATATATATATATATATATATATATATATATATATATATATTGACAACATAAGTAATTGTAAAAGGAAAAAAATGTGTTAATTCCCTTTAATAAAGCACAAAACATATTTTGCAAAAATGCCATGAGTAAAATATGCCAATTTCTACATATGTTGTAGCGGGCAGACAAGATTTAAGCAGAGCGATATTGTTAATCCCTAAATTATGTGTCCATGTATGTCACGCTTCGAATTATTGAATATCTTTAAGAATACTAAGGAGTAGTCACCATGGCTCAAGCGGTAGCGTCCGCGACTCTGGGGCGTCAGGTTGAGGCTTCGCGCCCGTCACGGTCTGAGGTTAGCAAGGGCATGCACTCAGGGTAACGATTACACCTGCCAAAACAAGTCCTTCGCAAGAAGGCAACCGTCCTAGCCTTGGTAGAAAAGGGAGTCCGTGACGTAAAACCGGAACAACTTTAAGAATACTAAGGAAATATTTTAATTATCTACATTACACTAGCAAATTTTCTATTTTCAGGAAAATTCGCGTTAATGACTTCACAAAAGGTTTTCATACTACGTTGTCAAATCTTGAAACCAATTATATAACAATAGAAACCCAAAATTGGGTTTCCCTCCTCTTATGACGTCATGGCTCTTATGAGGTCTCCAGAATTGCGTCATCGCTGTTGAAACGCCAATCAGAGTTTGACAACTGGGTTTCATTCTTTAGTTTGAAATACGGTCTTCCCGAGAGCTTCAGATGGACTGATTCACACTTCTGACAATTTAAAAAAATGAGAGAGGAATATTCGACCGGGAGGATGGGATGTGGCACTCCAGCAGTGCCATTTGAATGGTCGCTAGCTCCCTCGTCATTGCCCATAGAGCAAAGAAATCCTCTTATCTTTTCTCTTTTTTTTATGTCGGTTACCCCCCAATTGGGGGAGACAGCCAAGGTAGATTGATAGCAACTAAAGTAGCAAGTGCCAATTATATCTAAAGATGATGGACTTTCTCTCTTGCAGAAAGACTACAAATATTCCCCAAGTGCGCTCTTGCTAGATTTATTTTTATTCTTTATGACTGTGACACCAGGATTGTAGTCACCGTGGCTCAAGCGGTAGCGTCCGCGACTCTGAGGCGTCATGTCGAGGGTTCGCGCCCCGTCATGGTCTGAGGTTAGCAGGGGCATGCACTCAGGGTAACGATTACAACTGCCAAAACAAGTCCTTCGTAAGAAGGCAACCGTTCTAGTCCCTAGTAGAAAAGGGAGTCCGTGACGTAAAACCGAAACCGATTGTGACACCAGGACTGGCCAAGAGAAAATAAATAAATCTGCCCTCATCGGACCTAGGAACGAAGAAAACATAAGGTAAAGAGAAACAAGAGATGGGTAGTGTTGTGACTTGTCAGATGTGAAGGGATAATAAGAAATGTAAAAAGAATATCCAAGACTATTCGGTGTTGATGTAGGTATAGAATAAGAACCATAACTGAAGAAAGACTTAACATCACTCTGTCCTATGCAATCCTAAGTCCAAAAGACCCTTCAGCTGTAGTATCACAACGGGTGGCTGATGGCATGGGCCAACCTACTACATGGATCTAGGTAGTAACAAAAAGGGATGAAAATAAGGTGTCTCAGATAACACTGCTGATAAAGGAACGCTCCAATTCAATTAAAACCTGCTCAAAAAGTCAGGTAACGGTGTCATTTGCTAAATATATCCTCAAACAACATATTATTGCATGATTCGCTTGATAAATCTTTAAACAAAAAATTCATGGTTTGATATGTTTATCTTCAGAGCCTAGTCCTCCATATCTCTGGGACCTCTGTACTTTGACTGTTTTTTTTTTCTATCTATCATTTTCCTTTGTTTGACATTACCTCATCTCTGCCTTGTCCTTAACCATTTTCTTTTCCTTCGTCTTGGTATTTTTTTCGTGCACGGGCCTTTATTGAATTCAATAATAATAATAATAATAATAATAATAATAATAATAATAATAATAATAATAATAATAATCACCATGAAATAGACAGTAATAGATTTTTTATCAATAGGAAAGTCAAGGCTCGTAAAGAGAGAGTTTTTCAAAATGTGGAGCAATTTTACAATATACAAATTAAAGTTAGCCCTAAACCCAAACTCCATTTTCTATGTGACATTTATAGAAAACCTTTTTGAAGTATAAACTATTTTATATTTACTGCTTTTTAAACTAAAACTTCTATTATTATTATTATTATTATTATTATTATTATTATTATTATTATTATTATTATTATTATTATTATTATTATTATTATTATTATTATTATTATTATTATTGCTGCTGCTGCTGCTGCTGCTGCTACTACTACTACTACTAATACTACTACTACTACTACTACTACTGCTACTACTGCAACTAATAATAATAATAATAATAATAATAATAATAATAATAATAATAATGAGAATTAGCTCATTCTATCACTTATTATTTGCATAACTTATGTTAACATATACTAAAATAAGACTGAATATTATCAGAGTATCAAATGTCAACTCTCCTCGGAAAAGTCCTGCATCGAACTAGTCTTATTCCTACAGTAAACTATAAAACTAACAAGTCTACCGTTATAACTAACGTAGAAGGGATCGCATAACCAACTACAGCTATAAAGAAAGCTACAATATCGGCTAAAGTTACGTTTTGCTCGGTGCGATTATCCCTCAACGATGATCGTTCATGGCTTAACGATGATCGTCAAACGAATGTCTAAAGCACTAATTCTTTGTTGTTAGTCGCTCGCAGCAAAACAGCCGCATTCTAAAACAAAGAAGAGGTGCTGTAGACAATCGTTTGACGATCATCGTTGAGTCATGAACGATCATCGTTGAGCGATAATTGCACGAGCAAAACGGATCTTAAGCATAGAAACTGCTAATAAAGATAAAAGGAATACTTAGAACAATGAACGGAAAACCTTTTAAGAATTCATCCCAATTCACTGCAAAGTGTGGCGATATATAATACTAAACTGATACTTACTCACATATGTTCCGGTTTTACGTCACGGACTCCCTTTTCTACCTAGGGCTAGGACGGTTGCCTTCTTGCAAAGGACTTGATTTGGCCGATGTAATCGTTACCCTGAGTGCATGCCCTTGCTAACTTCAGACCGTGACTGGGCGCGAACCCTCGACCTGACGCCTCAGAGTCGCGGACGCTACCGTTTAAGCCACGGAGACTACAGTGTGGCATTAAATAATTCATTCTACAATATCATTAGTGGCACTCCGCGGAATGTTCTGAATTTTAAACATAGATGTCCATGACAATCCCCCCCCCCCCATTAATAAAACTCAAGTGAATTATGAATGATAAACCATGTCACGGTTGATACACAAGTTAAGAAATTCGAAATTTTTGACCAAAATTTTCCAAACATTAGGAACGAGAGTGAGAATCTATATAACATTTTATATGCATGTAAAACTGGACAGTCACCGTGGCTCAAGCGGTGGCGTCCGTGACTTTGAGGCGTCAGGTTGAGGGTTCGCGCCCCGTCACGGTCTGAGGTTAGCAAGGGCATGCACTCAGGGTAACGATTACATCTACCAAGACAAGTCCTTCACAAGAAGGCAACCGTCTTAGCCCTTGAAAGAAAAAGGAGTCCGTGACGTAAAACCGGAACAAACAAACAAACGAACAAGCATGTAAAACTGGACAAAGAAATCATGCAAAAGATTAAGGGATGAAGTCACATGATTCTGGCCCAAAGAAGAACCAAATATCACTCTTGTTGTTGTGTTGTTGTTGTTGTTCCGGTTTTACGTCACGGATTCCCTTTTCAACCAAGGGCTAGGACGTTTGCCTTCTTACGAAGGATTTGTATTGGCAGATGTAATCGTTACTCTGAGTGCATACCCTTGTTAATCTCAGACCGTGACGGGGCGCAAACCCTTGACCTGACGCCTCAGAGTTGCGGATCCTGTACCAAAGCAGAACCAAATATCTCTCTGATATCTTTCATTTCTACAAACGCCACTTGCATCCTTATGTCTAGTTGAATTCATTACATCAGTACAAGGCATTTTCTTTTTTTATGAGTGTGACACCGGGACAGGCAAAAACTGCCCTCATCAATAAAGGCCCGGGCACGAGAAAATACCAAAACGAAGAAAAAGAAAAAGGTTAAGGACAATGCAGAGATGAGGTAATGTCACACAAAGGAAAACGAAAGACAGATAAAAAAAAACAGTCTAAGGACAGAGGACCCAGAGATAAGGAGGACTAGGCTCTGAGATGACGATAGATTTGCTTTTTGAAGGATGAAAGGTCATAAGAATTAGGAAAGACAGAAGGATATCATATGAAATAAAAAATTTCTCAAGTAGGAACACCAACATATTTTGAATGTAGAAAAACAAAAGCAATTATAATCGAACATTGGATAATTATTCCTCATGGAACTAACATGTTCTACAAAGAGAATGCTGAAGGGCTAAATGCCAAAATATTGCATCATTTAATCATCCTTATACAGTTGTTCCGGTTTTACGTCACGGACTCCCTTTTCTACCAAGGGCTAGGACGGTTGCCCTCTTACGAAGGACTTGTTTTGGCAGATGTAATCGTTACTCTGAGTGCATGCCCTTGCTAACCTCAGACCGTGACGGGGCGCGAACCCTCGACCTGACGCCTCAGAGTCGCGGACGCTACCGCTTGAGCCATGCATGGTGATTATCCCCGGTAAAATGTTCGCCCCACAGCTCATATGTATGTAGAACAATGAAATGTAATGAATTACTCATTCTAATCGCTTATACTTAAATTGTCAAAATCTTAAGGAATTTTTCATTTCTTAATAATTTATAATTTCCATTGCATATGTGTATTTCTCGTCTGAATTTACTTCAAAATTCGTTTTGAAGTATAATAAGAAAACATACAATGTGTTCTGTATGTGACACAGATTTTGACTAACAGCAATGAAAATGATTTGCTATTCCAGAGTTCAAACACTATCAAAATTTTATGACTTCATCAGTTCATACATTATCGAATATATATATTGCATATATGTTCCGGTTTTACGTCACGGATTCCCTTTTCAACCAAGGGCTAGGACGGTTGCCCTCTTGCGAAGGACTTGTTTTGGCAGATGTAATCGTTACCCTGAGTGCATGCCTTTGCTAACCTCAGACCGTGACGGGGCGCGAACCCTCGACCTGACGCCTTAGAGTCGCGGACGCTACCGTATGAGCCACGGTGACTACTTATATATTTTGCATATGAAAACTCTATATTTAGATCATCTCCAAAATACTTTTCACATATATATTCTACCTTGTTCTTTGAACAAGGGCCCGTGCCAACACAAGGTTGGCTTTAACCTCAAACATGTATAACTACATTAGTCAACATTCAGTGGTCGTTTATCTCTTACTGGAGAGTATGTCATTACATCAACTTAGAATATAATGTTTGCAACTGAACTTCTATATGTATTTATGTATGTATGTATGTATGTATGATGTAGGTAGGTATGTATGTGATTACCTAATTGTGATTACCTAATTGTGTTTACGGGAAAGAGCCCAAAGCTCGTATCTTCCCGTCTCCTGATCGGTTCCATTTTAGACTTAGTCATACTTATCATACCTGTCCTTAAAACTATGGATTGAGATAGCATTAACTACCTCCTCGCTTAGCCAATTCCAATTATCAACTACTCTTACACTGAAAAAGTATTTCCTTACATCCTGCAAAGAAGTTTTCTTACCAAGCTTCAAACTATGACCTCTAGTTCTAGAGCCAGCCATATCAAAATATCGATCCCTATCCACTCTATCATAACCATGAAGGAATTTAAAGACTGTCACCATATCCCCCCCTCACTCTTCTAGCTTCGAGTGATGGTAAGTCTAATTCCCTCAGCCTCTCATCATAACTGAGATTGCGTATTTCTGGCACCAGTTTCGTGGCATGTCTTTGAACTTTTTCAAGCTTAACTATGTGCTTCTTCAAGTGTGGATTCCAAAAGGGGGCTGCATATTCGAGTTTTGGCCTCACATAGGTTACATAAATATTTCTGAACATTTCCTTGTCCATGTGCCTGACGGCTACCCTTACATTTGATAAGAATGCATATGCTGCCCTTACTATGCCATTTATATGTATTTCTGGAGACAAATCTGCCAGTATGTTTACTCCTAGATCTCTCTCATTTTCTGTCTCTTGAAGTTGTACTCCAGCCACCGAGTAGTCAAGCTTGGGCCTTCTTGCACTTGTACCCATTCTCATTACCTTACATTTTGAAGTATTGAATTTCATTAGCCACTTTCCTGACCACTCATGCAGATTATTTAGATCCTCCTGAAGTTCTCTACCATTGTTCTCGTTTTTTACTTTCTTCACAATCTTTGCATCATCTGCAAACATATTCATGAATGAATTTACAGACTCTGGTAGGGCATTTACATATACAAGGAACAAAAGTGGCCCTAAAACTGAACCCTGTGGAACTCCACTACTAACTCTTCTCCATTCAGACACTGAGTGTCTTACTCTAACCCTTTGTTCCCTTCCTTCTAAGTAATTTTTTATCCATTCCAAAACATTTCCACCTATTCTAGCCATTGATTGCAGCTTCCTAATATGTCTCCCATGTGGAACAGTGTCAAACGCTTTCTGGAAGTCTAGGAATATGCAATCTGCCCAGCCCTCTCTTTCCTGTAAGATTTGGCTTACCTCATCATAAAATTCTAATAAGTTTGTTACTCTTGATCTACCTTCTCTGAAGCCATGTTGCCTCACTGACAAAAAGTTGAAGGATTCCGTATTGAATATATATGTATGTAAGTTATTACAATGACTTGAAAAATAATGTTTGCAACTAAACATCTGTATGTATGTATGTATGTATGTATGTATGTATGTATGTATGTATGTATGTATGTATGTTATTCAATGAATTGGATAGTTAGGCTAAAAGATTCCTCTTATGCTTTTATTTTACAAATAAATATATAAATAAAATACCGCCACCGCCATCGGTTCAGTCAGAGAAGAATAATCCAGTAATAATTTAATGTCCATAACCGCCTCCAGACCCACCTCCATAACCACCACCGCTTCCCTTAGCCTTGGAAAGAGCCTTAGAAGCAGCAGCCTGGGCTTGGGCAGCAGCCTGTTGTGCTGACTGTAAATTGTTCAAAGCCAAACTCTGCTGTTGGTTCAAAGAGTTGGCAGCTTGTTGTGCTTGCCAAGCCATGGCTGCTTGAGCTGCTTGAACAGACTGAGCAGACTGTAGAGCTTGAAGAGCTTGTTGAACAACAGCCTGAGCTTCAGCTTGTGCTTGAGAGAGGGCGTTAGCAACAGCCACAGCTATGTTGTAAGTGTTTTCAGCAGAATTAACAGCACTGGCAGCCTGTGCAGAAAGTGAAGACTCGGCAAAAGCTGCAGCCTGTGCTCCCTGAGCAGCCTGAGTTATCTGAGCAGCATTGGCTTGTTCTTGAGCAGCAGCAGCTTGAGCAGTCTGAGCAGCAGCAGAGGCAGCAGCTGCAGCTTGATTTGCTGCTTGGGAGGCAGCAGCCTGAGAAGCTCCTTTGAGACCAGCAGCTGCAGCAGTGGCTTGAGCAGCAGCTTGATTAGCGATGGAAGAGCCACTTGGGCCATGTCCGCCTCCACCACCACCAGCACCGACGATCAAATAACCACCTCCACCTCCTCCTCCTCCACCTCCGCCATAACCACCACCACCACCTCCTCCTCCTCCGCCACCACCGCCTCCATATCCTCCGCCACCACCTCCAGCAAAGCCTCTTTTGACCTTTGAAAAAGTATGGCGAGCTAATATTAGAAAAATATGAATATTTCATTTCATGTCTATGGCTAGTATCTATAAGACTTCAATGACTGAAGCAAATATTAATAACAGAGTCTGAATGCATTGCAAAGTAAAGATTTCTAGACATACGGCATGTCTGAGTGACAAATACTGTTCACAATTTTTATGCCTAATTTTTGTTTATCATCTCTAAATTACTCCTCCCTATGATTTTATGCCTATGGATTTTTATATGTTCTTTTTTTCCTACTATATACTATATATCATCTCTGTTTCTCTTTACTTTATGTATTCTTCGTGCCCAGGCCCGATGAGGGCTGTTTTATTTCATTTTTTTTTTTTGGCCCGTCCTGGCGTCACAATCATTAAAAAAAATATGTATGCTACATTTCTATAAAATTGTGACTCAAGCAGACAGTTTTCATAACGAAAACATTATATTTAGTTCCATAAACATATTTTATTTCTAAAGTTTTTCCAAAAAGACTGTGCTATGTTCCTTGCTTATGCAGTGACTAATTTCTTTGATAATTACAGTTCGTACCGAAAGCGCACTGTTTAAATGGAAAATAAAAATATGTTGTCATATAAAATCCCAAAGTGGAGAAGCAGATATGAAAAGGAGAGGAAATATAAAAAGAGATATATACGAATGAGAGTGTAGCAGAAAATTTATAAACAAACTGTTGAATGAGACATTAAACCTGCTATTTTTTGAAGCTGTTCTAGGTACATCGACTTCTAGAGGTCAGTTAATTAAGTATCAAAATATTGCACTTACTCGGTCAATGTGAGCGCTGGAGATGGTCACCCCTGTTGGAATGAAATGGAAAAAAAAAATATAAACTTCCATTAAAGTTAAGACATTTCACAACAAATTAAATAGATTTAACTAAACGAATCACAATTAACTTCCGGAGGCATGAGTGATGCAGTTTCGCATTATTATTATTATTATTATTATTATTATTATTATTATTATTATTATTATTATTATTATTATTGCTGTTTATCATTATTATTATTTATTATTATTATTATTATTGCGATCTATTATTATTATTATTATTATTATTATTATTATTATTATTATTTTCTTTTTATTCTGCTGGTTCCGTATTTCTTCTTCTTCTTCTTCGAGGGGGCTGGGAATCCCCTCCTCTGTATTTAATTCCCACAAAAAGTCAAAGTACTGTCTTTGACTCAGCCACCCTCCTTATAAGGGGGAATATGGCTTTGGTATATGGATGGCTTATTATTATTATTATTATTATTATTATTATTATTATTATTATTATTATTATTATTATTATTATTATTATTATTATTATTATTATCATATTAGTGCTTATAAACTTAGTACCTTTCCTTAGTTAAGGGACTGCAAGAGCAAAAATATCCATTTTTCCTTCTCTAATTACAAAAAGAAACTAAATTATCAGTTTGCCAATATACGCACCAAGACAGAGGCAGAGAAGTAAATTTTTGTACATGTTGGCGGATACCTGATCTGGACGCGTATGAGCAAACAGTAGCCAGCGGGAGCTCTATATATAGCGAGCGACTGACCTACTAAAACATCCATGGCTACTGAACGAGTTTTGAAGACCTATTCATACGTCCCTCTTTGATTCTGTCACTTGATTCTTTGATTCTTCTTCTCTCATCCGAAATTGAAGAATGTGCCAATCGCCTATTATTTCCATCCTTCACCCCCCCCACACACACAATCTCCCCCCCCAATCTCCCCACGTGCGTCCACTTTGCCTAATCAAAGTGAGAAGGTTTTTACATCATCGCTGAACTGAATGGCGATAAGTGATGTGTTACTTACATCTTATTAACGATATATATATATATATATATATATATATATATATATATATATATATATATATATATATATATATATATATATATATATATATATATATATATATATATATATATATATATATATATATATATATTATTTTTTTTTTCCGTCATCTCCGAGCAACTGGTCTCCACTTTGAGTCATGCCTGAGTGAATATGTTTCATGCACCTAAAATGCAGGCTTAATATTTTAAACATATTAAGCTTATAACAGTAGTCGCCGTGGCTCAAGCGGTAGCGTCCGCGACTTTGAGGCGTCAGGTCGAGGGTTCGCGCCCCGTCACGGTCTGAGGTTAGCAAGGGCAAGTCCTTCGCAAGAAGGCAACCGTCCTAGCCCTTAGTAAAAAAGGGAGTCCGTGACGTAAAACCGGAACATTAAGCTTATAACAGGTGGTAAGGAAGAGAGAATATCTTATTCATACTGATGCGAAACCTTAACATATAAAATGATTTTTATATATCTTGCCGAAAGACATCTACAAAAAGAGAAATTGATAGTTTGTCACGTGGTTGTATTCCATCTTTTTCCACGTGGCAGAGAAAAAAAAGATTATCATATAGTTTTAAGGACAAGTACGATAAGTATCACAGAGTACAAAATGGAACCGACCAGGAGACGGGAATTTACGAACTTGGGAGTCTTTCCCGTAAGCACAATTAGGTAAATCCATAGTTTAAAGGACAAGTGTGACCAGAATCACTAAGACGAAAATGGAACCGACCAGGAGACGGGGGTTACAAGTATGGGGCTCTTTTCCGAAAACACAATTATGCAATTACACACATTCCAAAGGGAGTATTCTATTCGCCCTAACTTCTATTATACAATTAAATATTAATTGTGTAATAAAATTATATATCAATTTCGTGCATTATGGACATGCAGTTTTATTGTTCCGATTTTACGTCACGGACTCCCTTTTCTACCAAGGGCTAGGACGGTTGCCTTTTTGGGAAGGACTTGTTTTGGCAGATGTAATCGCTACCCTGAATGCATGCCCTTGCTAACCTCAGACCGCGACGGGGCGAGAACCCTCGACCTGACGCCTCAAAGTCGCGGATGCTACCGCTTGAGCCACGGTGACTTATTTATGGACATGCAGTAAAAGTATTTAAATCTTGGCCAGTCCTCCTATACCTCTCTGACCAATCACGTTGACTGTTTATTTTCTTTTTTTTTATGATTGTGACACCAGGACGGGCAAAAAAAAAAAATAATAATAAATCTACCCTCATCGGGCCTGGGCACGAAAGAAAACATAAAGAGAAACAGAGATAGGGAGTAATGTGACTTGTCAGATGTTAAGGGATAATAAGACATGTGTAACGAATATCCATAAATATTTGGTGTTGATGTAGGCATAGAAAAGGAACCGTATCTGAAGTAAGACTTGACATTAGACTGTCCTGGACAATTTTATTCAAGTCCAAGAGACCCTTCAGCTGTAGTATCGTAACGGGCGGTTGGTGCCATGGGTCAACCTATCTGCTTTTCTATTAAGCATTATATGTATTCACTGAGTAGATATCAAAAAGAAAATCCAAATTAAATCGCGAAATAGCGTTGTAATAAGCCAAAGGATTCAAACTATGCGTTTAATAATTCTCTCCTCAACCCAACATGGCAGACATAGTTTAAGATCAACTTCTCCAGACAAGTTTGGAAATATCTTTCCAAGATCTCTAACCATATCGTCTTGGATATGATTTCAAACATATCCCCCTGTATGAGGGGGGCTAGAATACTTCCTCCGTGTTTCCCTGCGTGCCATATGAGTCGACTAAATGGGGCAGAGCGAGGGGATTTGGAATCCCCTCTATCTTTCTAAGATCTCTAATCATATCGTCTTGGATATGATTTCAAACATATCCCCCTGAATGAGGGGGGCTAGATTACTTCTTCCGTGTTTCCCTGCGTGTCATAAGAGTCGACTAAATGGGGCTGAGCGAGGAGATTGGGAATCCCCTCTATCTTTCCAAGATCTCTAACCATATCGTCTTGGATATGATTTTAAACATATCCTCCTGAATGAGGGGTGCTAGAATACTTTTTCCGTGTTCCCCTGCGTGTCATAAGAGTCGACTAAATGGGGCAGAGCGAGGGGATTGGGAATCCTCTACCTTTCCAAAATATCTAACCATATCGTCTTGTATATGCTTTCAAACATATCCCCCTGAATGAGGGGGGCTAGAATACTTCTTCCATGTTTCCCAGTGTGTCATAAGAGTCGACTAAATGGGGCAGAGCGAGGGGATTGGGAATCCCCTCTATCTTTCAAAGATCTCTAACCATATCGTCTTGGATATTCCCCTGAATGAAAGAAGCTATAATACTTCTTCCGTGTTTCCCTGGGTGTCATAAAAGTCGACTAAATAGGGCTGAGCGAGGGGATTGGGAATTCCCTCCTCTGTATTTTCTCTTCCAAAAGAATCAAGCGTATTTTGCCTTGACTCAGCCATTCCTCTTATAAGGGGAAAATGGCTCACGTATATAGATAGATAGATAGATGTTTTTATACGATATGTTTTGTACAATATTTATATTATTGTTAAACAGAGCTCCAATTTCTTCGTTATGGCGTACCATATGATTTTGACAAAGAATAATTTTGAAATCATTGTTGGACTGACCGAAAGATATGTTTTCTTCGTACAACATTTGAAATAAAAACAAAAAAACTTTAAAGAAGTAAATAAATATGGAATAATACTTTCATAATTGCATATATATATATATATATATATATATATATATATATATATATATATATATATATATATATATATATATGTGTGTGTATATATATATATATATATATATATATATATATATATATATATATATATATATATATATATATATATATATATATATATATATATATATATATATATATATATATATATATGTATATATATATATATATATATATATATATATATATATATATATATATATATGATATATATATATATATATGAATAATTACATGGACATGTGAAGACGGTATATAACGCAAATGAAACAATGTATAAACTCCTACATTACTATATGACACATGTGTCTTGAGGTTAAATTACTATTATAAAGTTCACATTTTCCGGCAGACTGTTACTAGCAGTCTTGACTAATTAAAATGAATAAATATTATTCCCCATAACATCCTATAATGGCTAAGGAATCAAAAGATATTTTTCGACAACTTTTCCCATGCCCATATGGAGTCGCTGTTTCAGACTAGAATATCAGAGACTTAAATATTATTCTTCATAACATCCTATAATGGCTAAGGAATCAAAAGATATTTTTCGACAATTATTCCCATTCTCATAAGGAGTCGCTGTTTCAAGGTCGAATGTACTTCCTGACAAAAACTCGTATTTGATATTGAGTTGGGCTGGTCTGCTTCTCGGTGGTGGCATTTCAGAATATACACGCCAGAAGTGAAGGACTGTTTCCTTAACTTAC
>JAXCGZ010015253.1:7500-30000 GCA_037179515.1 Halocaridina rubra | reverse complement strand
CTCCTAAACGGAAATATAGGCGTGTAGTGATTTTTGTTCATTACTCCTGAACAGAAATACAGGCATGTAGCGAGCCTCCTGGCTAGTACAGTGGTAACACTCTGGCCTCGCATTAGCGAGGTCGACAGACTGCGCCTCGTCCAGGCAAGAGAGTTTAAGCTGTTTACTGGGGAGGTTACTGCTGTGGCTAGTCACCACAGTGAGGGGTTGGGGCCTGTGCTGGCTGGCGACCACCCTATGGGTCCTCCATGACCAGTTCCACCCATCCGTGGGTGGAGAATCTAAAAAAAAATAAAAGGCATGTAGCGTTCCCTTGTATCTATATATATTTCTTTCCTTACTAGGGTGAGAGGCGCACAAGAGATGGAATGGAAAGGAACGAAATTGATTATAAAAATAAAAATAAAATAGTGCTGAACGCTAAAAGTTAACAGGGGAACCAGCGACTTCATTTTGGAATTAAGCTTGGCAGCGCTTAAGTCTTTTAACTTTCTAATACCACGTATTAATATGACTGCAAGCGAGAGCTTATGATTAAGTGAGAGTAAAAATATTCATTTTATCGAGTTTTTTTTTCTCTCTCTCTTGATTGAGACCACCCTGATGACTCTAATTGGAGAAGTTAATATGTGTAAAAAAATGTCAGCAGCCATTTGGCTCCATCAAAACAAATAAACATCATAATACGGACAAGACTTTTTCCTAGTCAGGGCAGTATCTGACTCAAAAGTTAGTACTGTAAGCTCTCCTTTTACTGCTTACCACTTTTATATTAGTTTATACTACTATTTTTCCTTATCACCATATACTGCTTTTATCTGATCTATACTAAACTAGTTTACTATTAAGCTGCGTTTAAAAAACTGATTTTTTT
The DNA here is from genome assembly GCA_037179515.1 of Halocaridina rubra. Classification (NCBI taxonomy): domain Eukaryota; kingdom Metazoa; phylum Arthropoda; class Malacostraca; order Decapoda; family Atyidae; genus Halocaridina; species Halocaridina rubra. Next base: position 29,126 of record JAXCGZ010015253.1, on the reverse strand, counting down.
AGGGATTTTTGCCCTTATTAACCCTGAACCCTAACGAATATACTGTACGTTAACAACCTGTACATTGCAAATGATGCACTCACTGAGTGTGTTGAAGTAACAAGGGCTACCAAACAAGAATGGGACGCCACTACTCTCTCCTTATTCTCAAATTAATGTTATGAAAAGAAATATGAGCTACCTAGAAAACGATGAAAAAGTGAACTTAGGACCTCTTGGAGGGGGAGAACCTAAGTTCAGTACCCATTGAGCTAACGATGGCTGGTAAGTCTATAATTTTCTTTTACTTGTCTAGTTCTTTGTTTTACGAATACAGTTCTATAAACACCGCATGGGTGGTTCATCCATAGCTTTTTATTTTCCCATGTCTCGTGCTTCGTCTCACGGTTTAGAATCTTCATTAGGAGCTCCTTCACGCTGATCAAAAGGAAACTTGAATCCAATTTTCTATTTCTTTATTCTAGACTTGATCTCCCTTTAGTCCAAGGCCCTGCGACTGATACATCAGACATGGGAGCACTGACAGGGGTATCTCCTGAGTAGGTGTTGAAAAGAATAATAAACATTTAAACTGTTTCTGCGTGAATGAATGAAATCTGAAATTTATATTTCTCTATGTCCCGGTTTTACGTCACGGACTCCCTTTTTCTACCAAGGGCTAGGACGATTGCCTTCTCGCGAAGGACTTGTTTTGGCAGATGTAATCGTTACCCTGAGTGCATGCCCTTGCTAGTGAATATCAAGATCTTCAAAACTTCGTTCCACTGGTAACTCTGCGAATATCTAATGATGTTCTTAATAAACATTAAAGTTAATGGAAAAAGGAAGTAGGGAGCAGAAAATCCCAACCTCGTGACTGACTCAAGAAGAGACATTGGCCATCTGATAAAGACCAGCTGTTTTAATTCTTTTATCAATGTCGTAGTTATCCAGGAAGCCTTAATCATAAGTATGGTGATATTGGCTGTGGCTGTGTTCATAGTGGGGCTATCTATTTATCGATTTATTTATCTATCTATCTCTCTCTCTCTCTCTCTCTCTCTCTCTCTCTCTCTCTCTCTCTCTCTATATATATATATATATATATATATATATATATATATATATATATATATATATATATATATATATTCCCATTTGGAAAAGTATAAGGAAAATCAGCTCAACGATGAAAATTAATACTAAATTGCTTTATTATTATTATTATTATTATTATTATTATTATTATTATTATTATTATTATTATTTCCTACAGAGCTAATACAAAGAATAAAAAGGCACCTGATACTATGCACACACGTCTAATATACTTAAATCAATCTTGTATTACATTGTGCGTGTACAGATGTACAGATACTGTTAAACAAGATCCCTCAAAAGCAAATCAGTAGAGAAAGAAGCCGTTGAGAAGAAAGTACAGTAAACTAGACATAACATAAAAATGGTTCTAGTATTCACCGTTAAACGTGCTAAACCAACATCCAGTTCTTCTATAGGGTCATTTTTAACTTCTGGCTAGTACAGTGGTAACGCACTGGCTTCGCATTCACGAGGTCGAAAGATCGGTTCCCGTTCAAGACCGAGAGCTTAAGCTGTTTACTGCCAGGTTACTGCTGTGGTTGGGCACCACAGTGGGGGGTTGGGGCTTGCCCCGGCTGACGAATACCCATTGTATAATGAAAATAAAGGTTTATTATCATTATTATTCTGCAAGCGATGGTACAGAAAAAAAAACTATGGCGAAATACTAAAGTCTTCATCATGTCTGAATGAATTACTTTAAAGGTATCTAAATAAATGAGAAGAATCCCTTTATGTCATTTTGCTATTGTGCTTAATGTGAACTCTATTTCGACAATTCATGAAGCTGACTTTGTTTTGTCACTTTTTTCTTTTCTTTTCTTTTGCAGTAAGAATTGTTTTTTGTTGCTTAAAGTGTAACTTTCAAGTTGCGAAATGCGCTGTAGAGGATGAGTCTTCAGTATTTTTCTCCATTTGACAAGCTTGAGGTTTTTGTTTATCTTTATATTTGCATTGTAAAATTGCCGTTGAGGGACTTCTTACTGTTAGCAGAGTTACACAAAACCTATCTTCCATACCACAAAACCTATCTTCCATAGCAAATAACCTATCTTCCATAGCAAATAACCTATCTTCCATATCACAAAACCTATCTTCCATATCACAAAACTTATCTTAAATATCAAAAAACCTATCTTCCAAATCACAAAACCTATCTTCCATATCACCAAACCTATCTTCCAAATTACAAAACTTATCTTCCATATCACAAAACCTATCTTCCATATCAAAACACCTATCTTAAATATCAAAAAACCTATCTTCCACATCACAAAACCTACCTTCCATATCACAAAACCAATCTTCTATATCACAAAACCTATCTTCCATATCACAAAACCTATATTCCATATCACAAAACCTATCTTCCAAATCACAAAACCCATCTTCCATACCACAAAACCTATCTTCCAAATCACAAAACCTACCTTCCATATCACAAAACCTATCTTCCAAATCACAAAACCTATCTTCTATATCACAAAAGCTATCTTCCACATCACAAAACCTATCTTCTTTATCAAAACACCTACATTCCATATCACAAAACCTATCTTCCAAATCACAAAACCAATCTTCTATATCACAAAACCTATCTTCCATATCACAAAACCTATATTCCATACCACAAAACCTATCTTCCAAATCACAACACCTACATTCCATATCACAAAACCTATCTTCCAAATCACAAAACCAATCTTGTATATCACAAAACCTATCTTCCATATCACAAAACCTATATTCCATATCACAAAACCTATCTTCCAAATCACAAAACCCATCTTCCATACCACAAAACCTATCTTCCAAATCACAAAATCTACCTTCCATATCACAAAACCTGTCTTCCACACCACAAAACCTATATTCCAAATCACAAAACCTATCTTCTAAATCACAAAACCTATCTTCCATCTCACAAAACCTATCCTCCAAATCACAAAACCTGTCTTCCATATCACAAAACCTATCTTCCAAATCACAAAACCTATCTTCCATATCACACACTCAGCATATAGCTATTTAACCATCATACTGGACACATGCAATTTTATTATCCAAGTCAATAGAAAACAGTTTATAGGTTACGAAAGGTTTTATCTTCTTTATAGAATACCTAAACCATGAATATGTTCATGAATAGTCCTCTTTCTGTCTTTCCTAATTCTTATGACCTATCATCCTTCAAAAAGCGGATCTATCGTCATCTCAGAGCCTAGTCCTCCATATTTCTGGGTCCTCCGTGCTTTGACTGTTTTTTCTGTCTGTCGTTTTCCTTTGTGTGACATTACCTCATCTCTGCTTTGTCCTTAGACTTTTTCTTTTCCTTCGTCTTGGTGTTCTTTCGCGCCCGGGCATTTATTGATGAGGGCAGTTTTTGCCTGTCCCGGTATCACACTCATAAAAAAAAATTTATTGCCGTTACTGTACCATGAAAGATAATGTTGTAATGTAATAATACTTTTAATATGTCATCAGAAAATTGATATCTGGCTATTGACAATAGTCTGGCTTATGATAGGGCTTACACACATACTAATAAAAATGCATATATATTTCCTTTGCTGGAAATTAAGGCTTGAAAGTATATAATAATGTATGTATGGTGAACCAAGGAATGGGAAGCTAAAAGACCAGATTAATAAAGTGATTCTACGTACTTCGAGTTCTTTAATTATTTTAGATATAAAAACTTTTCCAGTGCCAAGGCATTAAAGACAAGCTACGTTCTTCAGGTTAATCTAGGCCCTAATCGGATTTCATATGACCAATTGAAATAAGTGAAAAAAAAATACTCATAAGTTTTCAAAAAGACTTTTGGAAATCTTAATATCTGGTATCAACTTACGTTACAAAAAACTATTTGGAATTGTGAGATGTATCAATAACACACACACACACACACACACACACACACACACACACACACACACACACACACACACACACACACACACATATATATATTACCCCGACCGGGACTCGAACCTAAGACACATAATTACTATGTCAAGGCGCTACCAACTTTACCACAGAAGGTATAAGAAAGAAGCCAACTTTACATCTAATTGTTATACTAGGAATGAAGGCATTGTTTCTGAATGCCATTTTGTTCATATTACAGCTTCTCCCAACTTCACTCGTGGCTTCGATTTCGCATTTAAATCAAATCCTAATCTAAATAGGCATCCATAATAATCAAATAAACACATTAACATATGTGATTAGATAAATCATATATTACCCGACGGGACTCGAACCTAAGGCATATAATCACTGTGTCAAGGCGCTACCAACTATACCACAGAGAAGCTGTAATATGAACAAAAAGGCATTCAGAAATGTTGCACTTTGCTTATCACAGTCTCTAACAAAATGGGTATCAAAATCTGGGCGATGATGAAGCTACTAACCTAACAGACTCAAAACAAAATGAGGATGTTTAAATCATCTGAGCACTGAGGACCTGACTTTATGATATCCCATATCTAAGTAAGGGGTCCTCCATGACCCGTTCCACTCATCCGAGGGTGGAAATTCTAAAAAAAAAAAAAAAAATACATCCAAGTAAAGTTTCTGCAATGCTGTTTATACTTCGAAGTGGTAAAATATTATAGTCAGCTATCATTCTTGACTGCAATATTACCTCATTTATCCAGAGGATAAATATGCAGAATTTTCACAATAAATGTGTCGCAAGACAGCTTAAAAAGACGATACTCCAGTATGATATATATCCCTTCAGGAGTCACTGAAGCCAGAAAACTTCTGTTCATTAATCTCTTTCACACCTGCAAGACATATTTTCTGCAGTCTAAGACGTTTCTCTGCACTTTCGTGCAGCGAATGATAAACTTTCAGCTTTTTTTTTTTATTTACGTGTTTACTTATTTTTTTTTTTTACGTGTTTACTGATTTACGGAATTATTTTCGGTTTTTGCTTTTAAAGTTCTCATCTGTTATATCGAATTTCACCTAAACCTTTACTAGTTTCTATAACTCACTATTCTTCCTTCCAATTCCCTCTCTCATCTCATACAACCACATGTGTATTTTTTTCTTTGGTGTGTGTGTGTGTGTGTGTGTGTGTGTGTGTGTGTGTGTGTGTGTGTGTGTGTGTGTGTGTGTGTGTGTGTGTGTGTGTGTGTGTGTGTGTGTGTGTGTGTGTGTGTGTGTGTGTGTGTGTGTGTGTGTGTGTGTGTGTGTGTGTGTGTGTGTGTGTGTGTGTGTGTGTTTAAGGCCGAATGTATACATGTGAGTTAAATCCAGTATCTATGGAAGATTCTCCTCCTTTCAGTCCTATTTTTATTCCGACTGTGACGTGGTAAAATCTTTGGCCGGAAATTAAGGACTCAAGCCCAAAGTCCCATTCCTTTCAAAGACTCAGTTACCCTTCACAAAAAGATGAATTCATAGTTTCTTGGACCATCCGGTCTTCAACACAGAATGTAATATATATGAGAACATTCTATAAACTGTATAGAACACTATTATACAGATTACAGGCGCTTGCATTTCAATATAATACATACGGACACAAGTATATATATTCAAGTATGAGAAACAGAACTAAGTATATTTCAGTATTTCTGGGAAAAACTTATATCAGAGGAAATGTGAGTGTGTAATGGTATCCATATTATGCTTACCACAATAGAACCCAGTAAAAAGACCTTACATGGTTAAAGGGTTAAAGGTTGCCGGGTTTTAGTTCCGATATCCATCTAAAATGCTCCTCAGAACGTCAGCCGGGGCAAGCCCCAACCTCCCACTGTGGTGCCCACCCACAGCAGTAACCTCCCAGTAAACAGCTTAAACTGTCGGTCTTAGACGGGAACCGATCTGCCGACCTCGTGAATGCGAAGCCAGCGCGTTACCACTGTCCTGCTCTGTCTTGATTTTGGAGTATATAATCTATTAGCAGTAAGCAGTCACCGTGGTTCAAGCGGTAGCGTCTGCTATTTTGAGGTGTCAGGTCGAGGGTTCGCGCCCCGTCACGGTCTGAGGTTAGCAAGGGCATGCACTCAGGGTAACGATTACATCTGACAAAACAAGTCCTTCGCAAGAAGGCAACCGTCCTAGCCCTTGGTAGAAAAGGGAGTCCGTGACGTAAAACCGGAACAAATCTATTTACAGTATATATGCTGATGTTCCGGTTTTACGTCACGGACTCCCTTTTCAACCAAGGGCTAGGACGGTTGCCTTCATGCGAAGGACTTGTTTTGGCAGATGTAATCGTTACCCTGAGTGCACGCCGTTGCTAACCTCAGACCGTAACGGGACGCGAACCCTCGACCTGACGCCTCAGAGTCGCGGACGCTACCGTTTGAGCCACAATGATTTTGCAGTATATATAGATTTTACCTTTGTATCAGCATATACTGGTGTATATATATGCTGATACAAAGGTAAAATCTCATAAAGAGATGTAATCACCCTCTTAATACTTAAGTGATAATGAGACCCGTAATTTCCTATCCTCAGAAAAATCCTCTTTTATATATATATATATATATATATATATATATATATATATATATATATATATATATATATATATATTATATATATACATATTCCCCAACCCAATGATACTTTTCTTCACCCGAGTCTACTCATCAGTGTGTATTTTGGCTGCACTCCGAGTGGTTATTAACTTCACTGTAGGTCAAAGACACCAGGGAGGACACTTAGATATTAAATACAGAGTAAAGTTTAGAAAATCCAGAATGACCACCATATATATATATATATATATATATATATATATATATATATATATATATATATATATATATATATATATATATATATATATTACACTTAATGTATTTTAAATACCATTTTAATATCATTAAGCTCTTGTATTTTATGATAAATCAGAGAGGAATATTACTGCAAAGAGAGTTCTTCCATTTCTTATATTTATATTATTATTACAAAGGCTCTTACTTGCTTCATTAGTGATTAAAATGCAAGTATATAAGCTTAAGTAGCATTCCTTCATCACAATGAAATGGATATAAAGAACACAGAAAAAAACTGAAAAAGCATTTATTGAGTAGGAGTATTTACGGTATACTGATATACAGAGGGATTGCATCATCAACTATAGTTCCCATAACAACCAACAGATAATTACGGCATACTGTTACACAGAAGCATTATATCATGAACTGTAGTCCCTATAACAACCAACAGACAATAACAAATGTAGTATTCATTTGTATATTTGGTCATATCCGTAGACAGGTAAAGAGATAATATATTGTTCTGCTTAACGGCCATAGCCACCATAACCGCCGCCACCACCACCACCACCGCCACCACCACCACCATGACCTCCAGCTTTTGAAAGTGCCTTAGCAGCTGCTGCTTGTGCTTGAGCAGCTGCCTGTTGAGCGGACTGAAGACTGCTGAGAGCTTGAGCCTGCTGCTGACTAAGTGAGTTGGCAGCCTGTTGAGCCTGCCATGCCATTGATGACTGTGATGATTGGACTCCTTGGGCAGCCTGTAGTGCTTGAAGTGCTTGCTGGGCAGCTGCTTTTGCTTCAGAAAGCGCTTGACCGAGGGCATTGACAATAGAAGCAGCTGAATTATAAGTATTTTCAGCAGAATTAACAGCATTTGCTGCCTGAGCAGCGAGTGATGATTCAGCAAAAGCTGCAGCTTGTGCTCCCTGAGCAGCCTGAGTAATTTGAGCAGCACCAGCTTGTTCTTGTGCAGCAGCTGCTTGAGCAGTCTGGGCAGCTGCAGAGGCAGCAGCTGCTGCTTTCTTGGCTGCAGCAGAAGCAGCAGCTTTGCTAGCACCACTTATACCAGCAGCAGCTGCAGAGGCTTGTGCAGCAGCTTGGTTAGCAGCAGAAGCTCCACTTCCACCATGGCCACCACCACCACCTCCAGCTCCAACGATCAGGTAACCACCACCCCCACCTCCTCCTCCTCCTCCTCCGCCTCCATAGCCGCCTCCTCCACCCCCAAATCCACCACCACCGCCACCTCCTCCATAGCCTCCGCCTCCACCTCCTCCAGAGAAACCACGCTTTACCTGGGCAAATGGACATTGTTTATGCAAACATTATTATTATTATTATTATTATTATTATTATTATTATTATTATTATTATTATTATTATTATTATTATTATTATTGACAAATAATTTGACATATTCAAAATTATACTTACTCTTTCCTCAAATGCATTGGAGAGAGTTACTCCTGCAAGTAAGGAATAAATTTTAAATAACACTGAAAACATAAGATTAATATTTCGCATTCATTGTACAGTATTCTATAGATTTATGATCTTTTATAGATCTATTGAATGTAACAGTAATATGATGAATTAATTCATGGCAAATATTCAGTTTATCTGAAAAGTTGCATCAAAGTGTCATACCAAGGAAGAGATAGAGAGCGAGTTTAAGCTGCATTTCAATGATGGCGAGACCAAGGGAAGACTGTGTTTCAAGCTCGCTAAACCAGGTTTATATACTTTAAAGAACAATTGTCACGTGATGTCACGCGAGAGAGAGAGAGAGAGAGAGAGAGAGAGAGAGAGAGAGAGAGAGAGAGAGAGAGAGAGAGAGAGAGAGAGAGAGAGAGAGAGAGAGAGAGAGAGAGAGAGAGAGATTCCTACATTTAACAAATGACAACAAAAACAGTCCCTTTTGCCTGCATCTGAATAAAGTCTCACAGAACAATAACGTATAAACAGTGTCTGTCTATGTGATTGTTATTGAATTCCTGTCCATAAAAGCTATTTAAGAAATGTTACTTCCTTGATGATGCTGACTCAACGCCTCCCTTTTTTTTATGAGTGTGACAGGAACAGGCATAAATTGCCTTCATCAATAAAGGCCCAGGCACGAAGAAAAACACCAAGACGAAGGAAAAGAAAAAGGTTAAGGACAAGTCAGAGATGAGATAATGTATTTTCATCATGTGAAGATTTTGGCTGTTTACACTCAATATTTTTTTTCATGAGAAAATGCATCCAAACATGCAAAATTGCAGGGTTATCTGGCTTTTTCAGTGGCACCGCCAGACTAGTGCCGTCTGAAGAGAAACAAATTAATGCAATAATTTACTTTTTATGGACATACTGAAGAAATTATAGCGCTTATTATTATTATTATTATTATTATTATTATTATTATTATTATTATTATTATTATTATTATCATTATTATTATTATTATTATCATTATTATTATTATTTTTATTATTATTATTAGTTACTTTTATCCACTACCTTCAAAAAACTTATAACTTGGCTGAATCAAGCCATACATTATCAAATTATTGCAATGCTTAAAAATAATTAAACAAATAGTATCAAAGACTACTTGACGTATTTGACGTATCTAACTTCAATAAAATATAATCAATTCAACATAGCTTGTTAGATTAAATATGAATAAAGCTTCACACTTATAAAACGCATGTATATTTCTTTTTATCTCTTGGCTACTCGTAGGAAGTAAAAACACAAAGGAGGGGATTCCGTCCCCCCGCTCCACCCCATTTAGTCGACTTTTACGACACGCATGGGAACACGAAGGAAGAATTTTAAGAGGAGATGCTGAGGTATGTGTGGATCGTGGTGAATGCGAGTTTCTAGGTCGGCCACCCCCTTACAAGGGGGAATGAGGCATTTGTATATGTTGTTATTCCGGTTTTACGTCACGGACTCCCTTTTCTACCAAGGGCTAGGACGGCTGCCTTCTTGCGAAGGACTTTTTTGGCAGATGTAATCGTTACCCTGAGTGCATGCCCTTGTTATCCTTAGACCGTGACGGGGACGCTACCGCTTTCCCTTGCCTAACCAACCTGCATCATTAACTGGACACAAGATATACCATAAAAATAAAAATGATCTGGGTGTCATCATTAGCATCCTAATTTGCTTATTCCAATATAAGTCTATTTGTTTGTCCATCTTATGCGTTCATGGGGTTTTCGTCATTATATATTCATATTTTCTTTACCACTACACCTGGGATTTGAAAAAAAAAGTTTATATACTGATTGAAGGACAACCATGCTGAGCCTAGCAACCATAAATCTGCCAATATAAGTTAATATACTGATTGAAGGACAACCATGTTGAGTCTAGCAACCATAAAAATACCAATATAAGTTGATATACTGATTGAAGGACAACCATGTTGAGCCTAGCAACCATAAATCTGCCAATATAAGTTAATATATTAATTGAAGGACAACCATGTTGAGCCTAGCAACCATAAAAATGCAAGTATAGGTTAATATATTGATTGAGGGACAACCGTGTTGAGCCTAGCAAATCATAAATATGTCAGTATAAGAGGAAACTAACTCAGTTATCCTAATTCCTGCTGACCTGATGTCCATTTAAATTATATAAATGGTTACATGAAAAAATTAAGTTCTCGTAACTATAAAGTTTTCCAAAGCCCAAACAAAGTCATCACCAATATTTTTTAGGCATATTTCATATAACAAACACACAAAATTTTAACAGGAAATCCATTCCACATGGAATACCTTTTGGATTGGAACTCAAACATGTGTAGCTATTAGTTATTAGGCATGAAATCCATCTACTGTCATTATATCATCTTAAACAACACATTACCTAGTAATATGAAAATGACATCACATCTTTTAAATGAGTAATAGACACAGTGTAATGAAAATGTGAATTTTTTATATTGTACATATGATCTCAGTCGATTTCATGCTCTTTTTAATTAGTACAGGAAACTGCGTAAGTTTTGTACATGATAAAGTACATATTCATTACAATGAAATGTGCCTAGTAAATCTCTAACGAAACTTCATTTTGTTCTCTGGCCAGAAACATCTGCAACTCTCCAAGTCCAATTCTCCTCAAATTTCCTGACTTGTTAAGAACTATATTACTTCCAGATAAGATAAAATAGTTCTCTTTAATTTCATGTTTTCCTTTGACTCTTCTCTTATCAATTTCAGTGCTAATGTTCATCCTACACTGTCAATCTTGCATCCTATGCCTTTCCCTATATTCTCCATGCAAAGGGATCTACAATGCACTTTCAGCAGTAGGCCAACAGTAAAACTTATGGTCTTGGCGACATACCGCCTAAGAGTTTTAAGGGAGTGTACATCAGAACTGGCTTATGTATTGTGCTATTTGTATTGCCTCTATTCAGCATCAGTACTTATCCTTCATCTTGGAACTATTTACTCTCTCTCTTTGCCGTAAGGTATCATCCATTTCTCTTTTCTATCGCTACTACTTCCATCGCTGCTCTGATGAGTTGGTGAGTTCCATCCCTCACCCATTGCCCAGGCCACGTAACACTCGCCAAGCGGCCTCGTCTCATAGGCATTGTGTGGAGATTTGTAGTTCGTGGATTGATCGTGCAGAGACTGCTTTTTCCCATCTACTTCAGACTCTGGAACTCTCTTCTTCCTCCTGTCTTTCCAAATTCTTATGCCTATCTTCCGTCAAAAAGCAGATCTATTGTCATCTCAGGGCCTAATCCTCCATCCATATCTCTAGGTCCTCAGTACTTAGATTATCTTTTCAGTCTGTCCTTTTCCTTTGTGTATCATTACTCATCTCTGCCTTGTCCATAACCTTTTTCTTTTCCTTCGTTTTAATGTTTTCTCATGCCAGGGCCTTTATTGATGAGGGCAGTTTTTTGCCTGTCCCAGTCCCAGTGTCACACTAGTAAAATAAGGTAACTGCTATGATCCCTCAAAGTTCTTTTAACCTTCGCTATCTCAAAATCAAAGTTCAAACTTTACAGTCAATTCCGCAGATATTTTTTTTAGTTTCTTTACTTCCTGATCACTCGCATGGTTTCTGCAAGACTAGACCAAGCAAAGACATTCTTTCTTACAAAACTTATATCTGGTCGACTCTCACCGGGACTCTGAGGAGTCTTCCATGTACTTGCTCTTGATATTTTAATGTGTACTGCATTTGTTAGTAATGCAGTTTCTGTCTGACTTAACACCTTCCATATCACACTGGTAGCCAGCTCCCTTTCTCCTAGAACCATTTTCTTACTTTTCATATCAACAATGCTGTTATATCTTTCACCTACTCTTTTTTTTTCCTATTGATTAAAAATCTTACACAAGTTCCACAGAATCTCCTACCTTAAGCTGATGTATGAACTTGGTGTCATTATTCTATACTTATCACAACCTTCTTTATATACTAGTGTTCAATGAAGTGATACATAAATTTCTAGTTACTACTGAATTTGGATAGGATCTCTGATTAGGGAATATTTTAGAGTACCTCTAATGGCAAGAAGTTTCAAAGTTTCTCAGTTTCTTTTACAAAACTCGAACAGGAACATGAAAACTTTTTTTAAATAGATTTATTTAGACAATCCTTTACATCAATATATGAGGAATTTGGAAAAAAAAAAAACCTCCATGGAAACTGAGGATCCTGTACCACCAGCCTTAAGATGCTTCGGTTTTACTGTATAAGTATATTCCGAATCTGAAGGAGTTCGGCATAGCTCTTCTCTCCCTCATATAATCAGTTTTCCTCCAGAACAAGTCCATCAGCATCTACTCTGGGTTTGACACCTCCCTTTTCTTATGAACATATAATTCATATTCTATTATATTGCAATTCTTAGTATAGAATACATAAGGGAAGTTTTTCCACTGAGAAAAATACATCATAAAAATTAATGACAAAAGAATGATTAATTTAGAATATTCATACATACATACATATTTACATGGCTCCATTTCCCCCTTGTAATAGGGGGTGGCCAAGCCAAGAACCCGCTTTCACCATGATCCACATACCTCAACTATACCTCTTAGGTCATTGGGGATAAAGGGTTTCCACATTCCCTCCTACCACCCTGCTTGGGTCACCCACAAGGTACGTGGGAAAGGATATTCTACAGTGAGTCCCGACAGACGCAGCTGGTTTACCCCCACCACTTCATCACATGGCAACTCCCCTCACACCCGTCCATCACAGTTCGCTGAAGTAGCAGGTTATTGGAAAAGAACGAGATGCCTTAGATTACATTTTAATTATCAGCCTTATTTTTTTATGTATTGATTGAGCTACATAAAATATTCAAATGCCTGTGTTTTAAGTGTACTCAATAATATATGTTTTACTTGAGGATCCCTAATTGGCCATACTTAAAATGCATATAATCTCTAAATATATTTTCTTCACAGTAACAACATTTTTGGGGAATTCACTCCGTACTGTTTAGAAGACTTACTATATATATATATATATATATATATATATATATATATATATATATATATATATATATATATATATATATATATATATATATATATATATATATATATATATATATATATATATATATATATATATAATTATAAATATATATATATATATATATATATATATATATATATATATATATATATATATATATATATATATATATATATATATATATATATATATATATATATATATATATATATATATATATATATATATATATATATATATATATATATAATTATAAATATAATTATAAATATATATATATATATATATATATATATATATATATATATATATATATATATATATATATATATATATATATATATATATACATACCAATCAACAGATCCTCCTCATATGGAAAGTATTAAATATTACTTATATTGTTAAGATTCAGTTTCAGACTCAGAGTGAGAAGAATAAAGTTTAAGTACAATTTTGGGATACTAAAAGACAGAAAATAACTTATTTTTCGCATATATTTTATATGCATTTGCATATCTAACCCATCTCTACAATAGCATTAACCATATTATTTCCATTGAAGACTTACAAAGTAGTTTCGACACATCGGAGAAGTATCAGAAATCCAAAGGATATTCTTACATTTAACGGCCGTAGTGTCCGCCGCCTCCACCACCACCCCCAAAGCCTCCTCCGCCACCTCCGCCGCCACCTCCAAAGCCACCACCGCCACCATGCCCTCCACCGCTACCTCCAGCTTTAGCCTGAGCTTTAGCTGCAGCGGCTGCAGCCTGAGCAGCAGCAGCCTGGGCAGACTGTAGGTCATTCAGTGCAACAGCAGCCTGTTGGCCAAGAGAGTTAGCAGCCTGTTGTGCTTGCCATGCCATAGCTTGCTGTGAATCCAGGAAAGCTTGCATTGAAGCCAAACTTGCTGAGGCCTGACCGGCTAAAGCAGCAGCTTCAGCACTTAGAGAGCTCAAAATTCCTTTGAGAGACTGAGCAGAAGAAGCTGCCAAATCAGCAGCCTGCTGTGCCTGCATGGCTTGTCCTGCAATAGCTGATTCTGCAAAGGCTGCTGCCTGAGCCCCTTGAGCAGCTTGTGTGAGTTGAGCAGCTTGTGCTTGTTTCTGAGCAGCTGCAGCTTGAGCAGCATGGGCAGCAGCACTAGCAGCAGCTGCTGCTTGTCCAGCTGCAGCTGATGCAGCAGCTTGAGCAGCGCCTCCTATACTTGCAGCAGCAGCAGTAGCTTGAGCTGCAGCTTGATTTGCAATAGATGAAGCTCCCCCGCCTCCATGGCCTCCTCCTCCGCCACCTCCTCCAACAATCAAGAAACTCCCTCCACCTCCTCCAATGCCACCTCCTCCTCCACCACCTCCGAAACCACCGCCTCCACCTCCATATCCACCGCCACCACCTCCTCCGCCTCCACCACCAATAAAGCCACGTTTTTCCTGAGAGTCAAATGGGAAAAAATGAGAAAAAACATCCTCTTTCACACTTAAATTTCAAATATGGGATTCCACATAAATTCTGCATTAAGGAATAACTAATAGAGAGCTATAATCACAAGAAACTAAGGAAAACTCACTCTCGTTGTTTCATCTTCAGTCAAACTGTTGCATACAACAAGGCCTGGAAGAAAACCGTATACTCAATAAAAAAAAAAGAATCCACATATATCCTCTTATTTTTTTCATATTTTCTGCATTAATATGAACAGTTTTATTATAATCCTGACATCTCTTAATGAATTGCAAACTAAAGTGCAATTCCTTTTACTACACTACTAAAAAATAATAATATGGACCTAACAAAAGATATAGCTACTTCACCTACGTACTAATTTGTGCTTATTTCATTTTATTTTCATGCTAAAATTAGAATATATATGAAGCCATAAAATAAGTCGAAATAAAAAGGGAAAACCATAAAGAAAAACGTAGAGATCAAAACATTAAATTGCTTTGGTCAGATGCATACCGCAGCAGAGTGAAACAAGCACGTATGTCTTCATGGTGATCGTCCTGGATGAACTGATAAATGTTTGTTGAGGAAAGCTTCTTATATACTAATCCTAATTTCTCTCTCACTCTTCGCCACGTGGTTGCTAAGCTGCTAATAGCTGGAATTGTGTAAACACATTCGCTCGACACTCCGGAAGCAAGACAATAGCTCTCTTCTCTTCAAAGACAAAACATCTTCTCTCTGTGACATTCCAGTACGTGATAAAGATTCCATTACGTAGCATTCTTGTTTTTTATTTTAAACATTTACTATTAAGCAAAACAGACTTCGTAGTATTTGAGACTTAAATACAGATTTTCATACATTTTTAATTGTACATTACATAAAATTCGCAACTTGAGAGAGTAGTATCCCAAATGTTCCGGTTTTACGTCACTGACTCCCTTTCCAACCAAGGGCTAGGACGGTTGCCTTCTTGTGAAGGACTTGTTTTGGCAGATTTATTTTTGGAATATAATAAGACTTACCTGATTAGACTATCCAAAGAAAAATTCACATTTCTGTTAGCACTGCATGATCTCTCTCTCTCTCTCTCTCTCTCTCTCTCTCTCTCTCTCTCTCTCTCTCTCTCTCTCTCTCTCTCTCTCTCTCTCTCTCTCTCTCTCTCTCTCTCTCTTTTTTTTTTTTTAAGTGTGACACCGGGACAGGCAAAAACTGCCCTCATCAATAAAGGCCCGGGCACGAGAAAACACCAAGACGAAGGAAAAGAAAAAGGTTAAGGACAAGTCAGAGATCAGGTAATGCTAAACAAAGGAAAACGACAGACAGAAAAAAATAGTCAAAGTACTCCTTATATACCCCTTATAGACTAACACATATGTAAACATATGTGGACCTAAACAAATAATATGTAACAATGTAATCATAAATCTGAATCATTGATAACCTTTCCTAAATGAAGCTGAACTGAATAAAATAATTTACGACATTTATATATGCAAGTATTAATATATGCATTAGAAATTATACACGATGTATTTTTTTTTTAAAGCATGTGTCCCAAGGTAAATAAAAATTTGGGATGTCAGAAATAAATATGAGAAATAACGTACTTCAAATCATTAGGTGTTAGTTTGAATGGATTTTTCAGGTTTTATGATTGACGTCGACATATGTTTACATAGTCAGCAAAGTCCTACACTTAAAAAGGATATTCAAACGTGTGTCTTACTTGCAATACTCGACTATAATGATAGAAATTAAATTTTAGCATAACAAATGTCAAATATATAATAAAACCCGTGTACACTAATGTGTATCAGTCTGTGCACATTAGCCTGTGCACTAATGCGATCCTATTAATAAGGATAATTATACATGTAGTTATGCAACACACAAATTACTTGTGGAAAATTGCATAAATGGCCCAATGCAATACAAGCTATCACTAACAGGCGACTGGCTATTAACCACTCGCTATAAGTTGTTCCGGTTTTACGTCACGGACTCCCTTTTCTACCAAGGGCTAGGACGGTTGCCTTCTTGCGAAGGATTTGTTTTGGCAGGTGTAATCGTTACCCAGAGTGCAGGCCCTTGCTAACCTCAGACCGCGACGGGGCGCGAACCCTCGACCTGACGCCTCAGCGTCGCGGACGCTACTGCTTGAGCCACGGTGACTACAATACAAATCTAAGCAAGTGTGTATATACACAAACTGGTTCATTCTATACTCCCTGGCGTCAACTAAAAGTGGAATGCGATATAATAAGTAATATTGCTAAGCATCTACGCCTATGGCCGCTTTCACACTAAAGTGGCAAGTCGTACGTGGCATGCCACGTTGCACGCCAGTTGAAAACGAACATCCGGAAATATATAAAACCTTTCACACAGAAGTGGCATGACACGTCCCATGTGCCACGTGCGCCTTGTGACACAAGTTTGAAGTGGCACATGAGACGTGTCACGCCACTTGTGTGAAAGGTTTCATATATTTCCGGATGTTCGTTTTTAGCTGGTGTGCCACGTGGCACGCAAAGTGAGACGTGCCACTTAGGTGAGAAAGCATCTTAAGTGATTCAAGGCTGAGAAATTGAAAATTTTACGTATCTGCGAGTGATATTTAATGATATAAGAAATGAAGACTGATACTAGTGGGAGTATAAACATTATTAATATGTTCCGGTTTTACGTCACGGATTCCTTTTTCAACCAAGGGCTAGGACGGTTGCCTTCTTACGAAGGACTTGTTTTGGCAGATGTAATCGTTACCCTGAGTGCATGCCCTGGCTAACCTCAGACCGTGACGGGGCGCGAACCCTCGACCTGCCGCCTCCGAGTCGCAGACGCTACCATTTTGCCAAGGAGACTATTCTAAACATTATTAATATATGCAATGGAAACTACTATTAGTAGGTTTGTACACTAAGGTGATACGAGGAATGGAAATTAATATTCTTGAACATCTATATTTAGTGTATTACTCATCCAGAAATATTAAAGCAATTTGTAGACAACGGATTTAACCGATTTCGCAATATAAAAATACCACAGAACACGAATTAAACACGAATTAGTATCGATGACCAAATTACCTCCTAATTGCCAATTACTGCTTAATATTCGCGTGAAGACCTTTGCAAGCTTAACAATGATTAATTTCTTTATTTAGATTCAAAACATAACGAGGACCACCGAGGGGCGATAGGAAGGACATCTAGCCCTAATAACCCAAACGTAAATTCGCCTGTGTCCACCCTAAAATGGCGTCTAATAATGACATAAAACGCAAGCAAAAAAAATAAAAATAAAAAAAAGTCTTACTAGGTGACTAATAGGGATATCCCCAGTGGTAAGGAAAAAGAATTCTACTATTGTATATTCTGCTTATTACAGAAGTAACTATAAAGGGCGGTTTACACGGTCAAACGGTTCGTCGAACGCGGTTCGACAGACAAGCGTTTGAAGTGATGTTCGAACGTGTGAACGGGGAACGGGGTATTTGGTTGTCGAACACGTTTCGTGTTTGACAACCAAATACCCCGTTCACACGTTCGAACATCACTTCAAACACTTGTCTGTCGAACCGCGTTCGACGAACCGCTTGACAGTGTAAACCGCCCTTAAGAGATAAGGGGGACCTGATAATCTCATCCTTTTTATTATTTTTTACTTCCAATATAGCATATATCAAAAGGCATGAAGTTTGAACGAGACACACACACACACACACACACACACACACACACACACACACGTACATATAACACCAATATTAAAAATAGAACCTAAGATGTGATTATTATACACACACACACACACACACGTACATATAACACCAATATCAAGAATAGAACCTAAGATGTGATTATTATCAGCTACTCTTATTCATCACACACACACACACACACACACACACACACACACACACACACACACACACACACACACACACACACACACACACACACACACACACACACACTTGAAAAAGCACATAGCTAAGCTTGAAAAAGTTCAAAGACATGCCACGAAACTGGTGCCAGAAATACGCAATCTCGGTTATGATGAGAGGCTGAGGGAATTAGACTTGCCATCACTCGAAGCTAGAAGAGTAAGGGGGGATATGGTGACAGTCTTTAAATTCCTTCATGGTTATGATAGAGTTGATAGGGATCGATATTTCGATATGGCTGGCTCTAGAACTAGAGGTCATAGTTTGAAGCTTCGTAAGAAAACTTGTTTGCAGGATGTAAGGAAATACTTTTTCAGTGTAAGAGTAGTTGATAATTGGAATTCGCTAAGCGAGGAGGTAGTTAATGCTATCTCAATCCATAGTTTTAAGGACAGGTACGATAAGTATCACTAAGTCTAAAAATGGAACCGATCAGGAGACGGGAAGATACGAGCTTTGGGCTCTTTCCCGTAAACACAATTAGGTAATCACAATTAGGTAATCACACACACACACACACACACACACACACGTTGTTGCTTTTGTTGTTTGATGATTTATCACTATCAATCCCAATTCAAATGGAGCTGGACACAGACAAGTTGAAGACTGGAAATTAAGGCTGAATGCCTTTCCTAACGACCCGCGGTGGGCTAGCACATAGATTTGTCACTTCTCGAGTCAATCACTGCAACCAATGTGCAATCGCTGTGCTACACATACATATGAACAATATAACAAAAATACATAAACACCTAGTCAGTAGTTTCCTGAAGTCAATTGACTATTTTATGTGAATTCTCTCCACAATAGTCACCGTGGCTCAAGCGGTAGCGTCCGCGACTTTGAGGCGTCAGGTCGAGAGTTCGCGCCCCGTCACGGTCTGCTGCTAGCAGGGGCATGCACTCAGGGTAACGATTACATCTGCCAAAACAAGTTCTTCGTATGAAGGCAATCGTCCTAGCCCTTGGTAGAAAGGGAGTCCGTGACGTAAAACCGGTACAATAACAAGAACACGTGAATTCTCTCCACAAAAACACGCAACATATCATTCTTTACGAATTAAAACACAGAACAAGCACCAGGAAAACTTAATACACGAGAGATTGTAAACAAAACAGACAAAAAATGTCACTCGCCATTGAAGAGAGATTTTCTTTTTCTTTGCAACGACAATGGCGACTGAGTATATAAGGCGGAACTGGAAGAAGATGAGCACATTCAAGTCTCGTCTCTCTTTAAGAATGCAGAAGAAGCTCCTGCTCTGCCTTTGCCTTGGTATGGCTGACTTCACTTAAAATATTATTCTCTAACTAGCAACGTTTCTATTTAAGACACAACTTGTTCCGGTTTTTACGTCACGGACTCCCTTTTCTACCAAGGGCTAGGACGGTTGCCTTCTTGCGGAGGACTTGCTTTGGCAGATGTAATCGTTACCCTGAGTGCATGCCTTTGCTAACCTCAGACCGTGACGGGGAGCGAACCCTCTACCTGACGCTCAAAGTCGCGGACGATACCGCTTGAGCCACGGTGACTACAACATTGGTAATAATCTCTCCTCGGTAGCTCAGGTTTTCGCTCATGAGAGATGGCGTTCAACTCCCCAACTCAGCTTGTAAAGTTTGTTCACAAGACTTTCTTAGGGATAAAACGGAGTGGTACTAATGTCCTTCCTGTGGTAGCTCTTGTCAACTCAACAGATTCAAGGAGTACACTACTAAATATCCATGGAAGTCAAGAACGATACATCTTCCTGAGCTTGGCTTCAATATAGACAATAGTATCCACCTTGTTCGTTCCGGTTTTACGTCACGGACTCCCTTTTCTACCAAGGGCTAGGACGGTTGCCTTCTTGCGAAGGACTTGCTTTGGCAGATGTAATCGTTACCCTGAGGGCATGCCCTTGCTAACCTCAGACCGTGACGGGGCGCGAACCCTCGACCTGACACCTCGAAGTCACGGACGCTACCGCTTGAGCCACGGTGACATATTAAGAAAAGAAAATACACAGTCAAATCAATTCATACTTTTTTTAAAATCACAGGTTTATATATATATATATATATATATATATATATATATATATATATATATATATATATATAATATATATATATATATATATATATAATTTTAATCATGGCTTTTTACTAGCATTACGTTCAAGATTAGAGACAAAATAAACAAACTATGTTGTAATATAATTTATATTATATGCTAAAACTTACTTGCAAGCACAGTATAAAGTACATAACCATGTCAGGATAAGTCTTAAGGACCTGCTATATTTTCAACAAATAAATACTTTATGATATGAATAAGACATTAAATGAGAACCGCCTTTAAAACTATGTTCCTTTAAAATAAATCCTTTTGTACGCTTTTTTTACAGGTGTGGCGCTCACCAGTGCCCGGTTGGACAGGGTAAGTGTACTAAGTTATGGGTTGTTGAGTAATAATGTAACATACTATTTAAAATATTATATGCCAATTAATAATACAAAATGATAAAACTATTTCTTCTTACAGGTGAAGCGCGGGTTCTCTGGAGGAGGTGGAGGCGGAGGTGGAGGCTATGGAGGTGGAGGAGGAGGTGGCTTTGGAGGAGGTGGTGGCGGTGGTTTCGGAGGAGGTGGTGGCGGTGGTTTCGGAGGAGGAGGTGGAGGTGGGGGTTACTTGATAATTGGTGCTGGTGGAGGAGGAGGAGGTGGCCATGGTGGTGGAGGATCATCAGCTGCCAATCAAGCTGCCGCTCAGGCCACAGCTGCCGCTGCAGGTATTGCTGGAGCAAGCCAATCTGCAGCATCTTCAGCAGCAAAAAAGGCTGCAGCTGCGGCCTCAGCTGCTGCCCAAGTTGCTCAAGCTGC
>JAXCGZ010015253.1:0-2500 GCA_037179515.1 Halocaridina rubra | reverse complement strand
TATATATATATATATATATATATATATATATATAGCCTATGAGAGTGATGTTAATACCTTAAATATGTACTGAAGAATGTTATGAAATAATTACAATGGTATTATAATTTCACCCTTTAGGAAAAGCGTGGATTCGTAGGTGGCGGTGGTGGCGGTTATGGCGGTGGAGGTGGTGGAGGCGGTGGCGGAGGATATGGAGGTGGAGTTGGAGGCGGAGGAGGTAGTTACCTAATTGTTGGAGGAGGTGGAGGTGGTGGTCATGGCCCCAGTGGATCTGACATAGCTAATCAGGCTGCTGCTCAAGCCACCGCTGCTGCTGCTGGTTTAGGAGGTGCTGCTCATGCAGCTGCCTCACAAGCTGCTAGCCAAGCTGCTGCTGCTGCATCTGCTGCTTCTCAGCAAGCTCAAGCAGCCGCAGCTCAAAAACAAGCACAGGCTGCTCAGTTGACGCAGGCAGCTCAAGGAGCCCAAGCTGCTGCTTTCGCCGAATCTTCTCTTGCTGGACAAGCTAATCAAGCTGTTCAGGCTGCCAATTTAGCTGCTCAATCTGCTCAAAGTCTTCAAGGAACTCTTGGTCAAGTAACAGCTGAGGCAGGAGCTCTAGCATCTCAAGCTGCTGCAAGCTTGGGTGCAATGCAAACCTTCTTGGACTCACAGCAAGCCATGGCCTGGCAAGCTCAACAAGCAGCTAATTCTCTAAATCAGCAGCAAAGTGTTGCTCTAAATGATCTGCAATCTGCTCAAGCTGCAGCTGCTCAAGCTCAAGCTGCTGCATCTAAAGCTCAAGCTAAAGCTGGAGGGAGTGGAGGCGGTCATGGTGGCGGAGGTTATGGTGGTGGTGGTGGTTATGGTCGTTAATTCTGGAACAGTTTTCCAGTAGTTATGGCAGTACTCCCCAAGGCATTGACAGATTTCTTATTCATAATATCTATATACAGGAATAGGTAGTAACTTATTGTAGATATACTGGATTAAGGTTATGTTAAAGAAAGCAAATAAAAAATATATAAATAATTGATACTATGTACATGATTTTTTCTTTTTCACCAAAAAGTCAACCTTACTATTAAAAATGTGCTTTTACTGTTAATGATGATATTCTTATCAATATGAACTAAAGTCTCTTGTTAGGAAAAAAAGTTTATTCTTAAGTAGTAGTGAGTGAAAATATATATCATATACCCACAGATACAATGAAAATTATATATATATATATATATATATATATATATATATATATATATATATATATATATATATATATATATATATATATATATATATATATATATATATAATATATATATATATATATATATATATATATATATATATATATATATATATATATATAGAGAGAGAGAGAGAGAGAGAGAGAGAGAGAGAGAGAGAGAGAGAGAGAGAGAGAGAGAGAGAGAGAGAGAGAGAGAGAGAGAGAGAGAGAGAGAGAGAGAGAGAGAGAGAGAGAGAGAGAGAGAGTGTACACTTGGTGGGTGTCCATATGTTCAGTAGTATAAGTATTACGATAATGTCGTCATGCATAGAGCTTGGGGCACAAGCAAACAGCTTGACATAATGTTAGGTAAAATAATGCCCATACCCAATATCAGCATCAGCCCACCTGACATGTGATCTTCAGTTAAATTCCAAATCTAAAATATATTGGCACTATACTGTAGGTTTCGTTCCGGTTTTACGTCACGGACTCCCTTTTCTAGTAAGGGCTAGGACGGTTGCCTTCTTGCGAAGGACTTGTTTTGGCAGATGTAATCGTTACCCTGAGTGCATGCCCTTGCTAACCTCAGACCGTGACGGGGCGCGAACCCTGACCTGACGCCTCAAAGTCGCGGACGCTACCGCCTGAGCCACGGTGACTACTGGTACTATACATTAGGTAAAACAATATTCTCAACAGTACTCACACATCAAACGCAGACAATTATCTTTAACTCTTCAAAAGAGAATCAGATTTTCTTGGCTATATATTCCAGCTTTACTATTTTACGCCTATAAACTTTAATATATATAAATATACCAGGCCTCATTCCCTCTTGTAAGAGGGTTGGACGAGCCAAGAAACACGCATTCACCACGATCCTCACATACTTCAACCACCCCTCTTAGCTCCTTGTGGAAAAAGGGTTGCCACATTTCCCGCCCCCCCTTCCACCCTGGTTCGGTCACCCACAAGGTAGGTGAGCAAGGATATTCTACAATATCCCCTTCACATCTGACAAGTCACTATACTCTCCAACTCTGCTTCTTTGTATTTTTTCTTCGTGCCCAAGGCCCGAAGAGGGTAGTTTTTTTTTTTTTGGCCAGTCCTGGTGTCACAATCATAAAAAAAAAATTAGCTGCACTATTTGTGAAATAAAAAAAAATGGTTATACCGTGGATATTCCAAATAAAACAATCAACCATTTGCTAGAAATATAGCGTAGACATATAGCTTAGATCCAACATTATTCCTGCCTTACCTAATGTTATCCATGAGTAGTCA